>CAUYQU010001590.1:0-35043 GCA_963574635.1 Cheracebus regulus
TTTGTAGGGACATAGATGAACCTGGAAACCATCATTCTCAGCAAACTGACACAAGAACAGAAAATCAAACACCGCATGTTCTCACTCATAGCCAGGTGTTTAACAATGAGAACACATGGACACAGGGAGGGGAGCACTATACGCTGGGGTATGTTGGGGGGAATGGGGGAGGGACAGTGGGGGGTGGGGAGTTGGGGGGAGATAGCATGGGGAGAAATGCCAGATATAGGTGATGGGGAGAAAGGCAACAAATCACACTGCCACGTGTGTACCTATGCAACAATATTGCATGTTCTTCACATGTACCCCAAAACCTGAAATGCAATAAAAAATAATAATAATGTTCCTTACTCTAAAACCATCTTGCTTCATGTAACACAAGTTTCACATTATCTTTTTTTAATTTTAAGGTGTGCACCTCAAGATAGGAGCATCTTGACTCCAAATCTTTTTTATAAAATTTGTTTTGGTCCCTTTAAAATGGAACAGCAAAAAAAGATTGAAAAAGTTTGTAAAGGAACTGGTAAAAACAAACAAACAAACAAAAACTGTTACCAGACTGGTGTCTTGATTCTATTTTATGAATATTATTTAGTTTGATTAAAAAATGCATCAATTGTTTGGGAGTTAGAGTACTCTTTAGCTCAGGATGCTGGTACATAAGCGTTCATCTTAGAGAAAAGATTTTGTGGGTATAAACATAGAAAAATATGACTGGACAGAACCAGACTTGAGGGTACCCAGGAGGCCTCTGGATTCCATGTAGCTCAACTTTTAAGAGTACTTACAAGGTTAGTCATGTCTATACAGCCTAGCGAGATTTCAAAATACATATTTAATGTTTGGCTTCCTCCTTTCTCTTCCCATTTAGAGGAATATCATGAGAACAAATGGCAGAATCTAAATAAAAGTTCTCCAGAGCTGGAGAGCTCTACTTACATGCACTTTAAGTAATTAATCCCTTGTTTTCTTATATATAACAACTTATATCATACTGGGAATTCAAATGTTAGTTTGCCTACGGTGTAACTTATGTCTAATGTGTTGAGGATTATTCTGTACCTGTCACTCTTAAATGTTTAGGGAGATTCACAGGAAAAAAAAAAAAAACATGTTCCTTGCGCTTATGGAAGACACAATTTTGAGAGAAAGGCAACATTTGTAAGACAACCTTTGCCTTTATCAATCGTGATTGGGATCATGTCAATTTTTTGCTAAAAGTCCTCTGACGTCAACATATTGCTTTAGGGGGAAAAAAAAAAGGAAAGCTTACAGAGTGAATGGCAAAGTCTCTATTGGGTAGTTATTTCTGGTCAGCCTCAGCTCCTTCAACTCTTTCATAGACACCAGATCCTTGAAATATATCAGTTTGTTAAATGTCATTTGGTTATAACATTAATGGGAAAAAAAATCAATTCCTGGCTGGGGTCACTGCCTGTGTAGCGTTGGCGTGTTTTCCACGTGTCTTTGTGGGTTTTCCGCAGGTACTCTGGTTTCCTTCCAAATCCCAAAGATGTACATGCTAATTGGTGAATTGGCATGTCTAAATTGTCCTGGTCCGAGTGTGAGTGTGTTCGTGCCCTGCGATGGCATGGCATCCTGTCCAGGGTCAATTCCTTGCTCCCTGAGCTATAGGGGTAGGTTCTAGCCACCTGTCACTCTGAACCAAAGCAGGTATATAATTATCTCACTTGTTTTGATTAATCTTTCCTGAATGTATGTATAGCTGGCATTTATTTCCATACTTAATATTAGAAGTGTTTTTAGCTTTGTTTAGAAGATTGGTGACTTTATGACTGTCGGAATTCAGCTCTTTGTATCAAATAGCCTATGTAAAACTGGTTTCTTTACACATTGTTTCATTACAAATAACAGTTTCCAAGAACCTATCAAGGACCTTAAGTGAGGACTTACTGTATCTACAGTCCTCCAGCCCTTTGGGCATGGCAGCTACTACAGCACATGCCATCCCTTGCACTTTTTTTTTTTTTTTTGAGATAGAGTCTCACTCTGTTGCCCAGGCTGGAGTGCAGTGCTGTGGTCTCCTGGGTTCAAGCGATTCTCCTGCCTCAGCCTCCTGAGTAGCTGGGACTATAGGAACGTGCCACTATGCCCAACTATTTTTTTTTTTTTTGTATTTTTAGTAGAGATGGGGTTTCACTGTATTAGCCAGGATGGTCGTGATCTCCTGGTCTCGTGATACTCCTGCCTTGGCCTCCCAAAGTCCTGGGATTACAGGCGTGAACCACTGCGCCCGGCCCACTTACGCTTTAACATGACTTTACATTTGTATTTTTTTTTTCCTGGAAAATATCCCCCAATGATGCTTGCAGTGTCTGCTATATGGTAACCATGCCACACAAAATATTTCTATAATTACGTATTCATGCTTTCTCATTACTGTTTAATTTCACCTTCGCCTCTGCCAGCAGACTGTTAGATTAACCATAGTGTCCACCTCACCTTTGAATCACCCCACAAAGCCTAGTAGAATGGCAGGTGTTTAATAGATTTGAAATATTTGTTAATTAAATAAAAAAGGAAAATACACATATTCTAAACAATTAGAATAAAATGAAAACTAGAATTAAGTAAAATACTAAACCTTGTGGTTCTAACAAAATAGTCTATGGGCAGTGATTAAACTAACAGTCACTTTCAGCTCAGGACGACTTCAAGACGGAGGTAAAACTTTGATTAACTCACGTCAGTTTGAGCATCTGAAATCCAGTTCATGCTCTGGTGGCAGCAAGGGCACCTCCAATTCAAACACCTACATATCTACCAACCTTATTTGTGAGAAAGAGAACATGGGCTCTGAGTCTGGAAACTGACACTTGCTAACTGGACATGATTTGTTGATATTTCACTATGATTTGGAACAAACTTGTGAGATATAAATGTATATCCATTTTAATGGAGGAGTAATCAGAGGCTCCAAGACCAAACAAATTACACAAAATCAAACATTAAGTGGCAGAGCTAAGATTCAGACCTGGAAATATGCCAAAGTTCATGGCCTTTTTAATATATCGCAAGGTTTTTCAGTTACTAAGAGAAAGGGAATAAGCACAGCTTTCCCATGGTAGAATATTTTCAAGGAAAGAGAGAAAACATTATTGGATATCTACTATTCATTCACTTAAGCTGTTAGCAAGGCTACATTCTAGGGATGCAATGGTAAATATGAAAATAACACAAATATGTAGTCTGTTTTTGAGGAGCTTATGTAAAGTTAGCATAGTTAAAATCTACATAAACGAATGAGAACTTACCACTGTGTTATGTATGATTTTTGAAGAGCTATCTATCGCTTTAAATTTCCTATAATGGGAAAAATTTACCCAGTCAGGTCTTTTCATCCTGATGCAAGGTAAAAATGGAGATCTAAAAGAATAGCTGGGAAGTATCTGTGTCTTTTGCCTACTTTTTAATGAGGTTGTTTGTTTTTATTTGTTCAGTTGTTTAAGTTCCTTACAGATTCTGAATATTAGACCTTGCTCATATGCATAGTTTGTGCATATCCTTTCCCATTTTGTAGGTTGTCTCTCTTGTGATAGTCTCTTGCTGTGCAGAAGCTCTTTAATTTAATTAGGTCCCACTTGTCAATTTTCATCTTCAGTGCAATGGCTTTTGAGAACTTAGTAATACATTATTTCCCAAAGCCAATGTCCAGAATGGTGTTTCCTACATTTTCTTTTACATCTTACCAGTGGCCAGCAAACATGAAAAAATTGCCCACCAACACTAATTATCAGAGAAATGCAAATTAGAACCACAAAGAGATACCATCTCTCACCAGTCAGATGGCTATTATTCAAAAGTCAAAGAAAGAACAGATGCTGGTGAGGCTGCAGAGAAAAGGAAACACACACACTGGTGGTGGGAATGTAAGTAAGTTCAGCTACTGTGGAAAACAGTTTGGAGATTTTCAGAGAACTGAGAACAGAACAACCATTAGACCCAGCAATCCTATTACTGGATATAAATCCAAAAGAAAATAGTTGTTCTACCAAAAAGACAGCTGCACTTGTATGTTTACTGCAGCACTGTTCACAATTGCAAAGACATGGAATCAACCTACATGCCATGAACAGTGGATTGGGTAAAGAAAATGTGGTACATACACACCATGGAGTACTATGTAGCCATAAACTACATTTAATACTATATTACCCATCTATTAGATTTAGCTGTAAGTAAAATGCTCTTTCCCCAGTTTCTCAAACATGAGATGTTCCCTCTTGCTCCCAGTACTTTTGCTTGTGCTGTTTGCAATGTCTGAAAAGCTTCTTCCAAGTCCTCCCCTCTGCCAACACACACACTCAGAAATTTCAGCTGTTCTTTGATTTTTAAACTGTTTTTTTTTTTTTAATTTCAACTTTTATTTTAGCTTCGTCTGAGGGAAGAAATTGTGTACCAGACCCTTCCACCTAAGAGAATCCCAAATCTCGGAAAATGGGGTGGTTTAATGTCTAGGAACGATCAACTTTGATTTCAATGAAAGCATAAAGCTAAGCTCGTTAATTTTCTTCTCTTCTTTATCGTGTTTCTCAATGCATGGTGGAGATGAGAGAGTAAACATTGAAGCCACAGATACTCAAGCTGCTACACATGATGGATTTGCTTCAGAGCGATCAATGGAAGAATCGTTATAAATGGAGATTTTTGAGAAGTCTGGCACATTTAAGGAGAATAAGCACAATGTTTGGATTGTGGAAGATTTGGGCTCCAAGTCTAATCTTTCTTTACTAACAGGGCCAGCTCAGGGAGGCAGCTTAAATCCTCAGAGCCTCAGGTTCTTTACCTGTAAAGTGTTGTAATGAGTAAGTAAGAGAATGAATGTAAAGTGCTAAGCAGATATTCAATATGCCACCCTTGCTTTCTCCTTTCCTTCATTCATTCAATTCCAATTCATCTCCTCATACTAAATGTATTGCTTTCTGTCATCTGACAAAATGCTTCCCGTCCCAACTTCCTCTTTTTTGGTTTGGTATCTTTCTCTTTTATTTCTGGTGATAAACAAAGAAGACCTTACTTTTATTACCTGCAAGCTGTATCAAATCCCAAAGAGTGTTATTCTATCAAAAGCTAGGGCTAATCTCTTCTAAGTTATTTTTTTCTTTTAGAAATAATACTGTATACCATACTATATAATTGGATTGTTTTTCACAGCACAAAGAGAAAATAATGCAGGCAATTGACATTTTTGTCTATTTCAAAGGCAAGAAGTACCCAGAAAATCATGTGGAATCAATGACATTCATGGAGCTGTTTATTTCATTAAAAGTAAGTCCTGTGCAATGAAGGTGGGGTAAGAAGTCCGAGTAATGGGTATATAACTTTGCATTTCTCACACAATGGGTGTTTTTGGAATAATATTTCATAATGATACACCCCTTCAATTTGCAACAATTCCTGTTACATCAAAGCCATCATTTAATGCATATTTTCTTGCCATGATTTGTCTATTACTATTACTATTATTAATCATTATTTTGAAACAGATTCTCACGTTGTCGCACAGACTAGAGTGCAGTGGCAAGATCTTGGCTCACTGCAACCTCCGCCTCCCAGGTTCAAGCAATTCTCATGCCTCAGCCTCCTGAGTAGCTGGTATTACAAGCACATGCCACCATGCCCAGCTAACTTTTTATTTTTAGTAGAGACGGGTGTTCTCCGTGTTAGCCAGGATAGTCTCGAACTTCCGAACTCAAGCCATCTGCCTGCCTCGGCCTCCCAAAGTGCTAGGGTTACAGGCATGAACCAACAAATTTGTCCATTGTTAACAGCACTACAAAGACATGTTGTGTCAGACTTGGAAATGCTAGGTGTTTTAATTGAGGACTATGCTTGAAGATTAGAGGCATTTTCAATTTCTCTTTGTTGGGCCTTTATATTAGCTCTGGAAGTAGCACCCTTGTTTTGGAAGCAAGTCTCATGCCTATAGTCAACACTGTCTTTGCGTTAATACAGGGTGGCATCATAGCTCTGCCTCTGTGTGTTGTCACTATTTTTAAGAAACATAGCTTTGAATAAAGGAAAGTCTGTTCTACTTAATTCTTCCTGTAAATGCAGTCACCATTCCATTCTCATTTATCACCATTTTCTTGTCTGTAGTACCCCAGTAGAAAGTAAGCTACTTGAGTCAAGGGAGTTTATCTTGTATGTCATTATACATCTAGCACACAGCAGTGTCCCATAAGTGAATTGAATTCTTAAAAATTCAAAAGATTGCTCCCATCTCAATACATCTACCATTTGTTTGCAATGGGTCCGAGGGTCTTTCTTTTTTGGCAGACTTTCTCATAGCTTCTCTCAAAGGAAGACAAAGAGTAAAACAAATTACTACATCCCTGGTATGTGTTGGTTATTATGTTCTGTGTTTTCCATACATTATCTCATTTAATTTTTATCACAGCTATCATGTTTAAACAGATTTTCTCTGTTTTTCAGCAGGGGAAACTCTGGCTCAGAGAAATCGAGTAGCCTTCTCAATGTCACATGGAAGTAAAGTGTCAAAACATGAATTTGGAGACCTGGAAAGGTGGGAAGAACTGTCTGTTGGGTGTAGGGTGAAGCAGGACCTGAAGCTGGAAGGGAGAAGAAGAGAATCATGCTAAATGAAGAAAACTGACCACAAGAATTCCAATCCAACAGAAAACGTAAGTGAATAGGATTATTTACTTTGTGAGTATCACACCTATTTGAAAAAGTCTCAATGGCAATTTGAATTTTTAAATTACTATATCTCTAAGGATAACTTTCATTATATGTATATTAAGTTGAGAATACAGTCTGCTTAATCCAGGCTGGGCACGGTGGCTCACGCTGGTAATCCAGGCACTTTGGGAGGCTGAGGTGGCCAGGAGATCGAGACCATCCTGGCTAACATGGTGAAACCCCGTCTCTACTAAAAATACAGAAAAATTAGTCAGGCGTGGTGGCGCACGCCTGCAGCCCCAGCTACTCGGGAGGCTGAGATAGGAGAATTGCTTGAACCTGGGAGCGGGAGGATGCAGTGAACAGAGATCGCATTACTGCACTCCAGCCTGGGTGACAGAGCGAGACTCCATCTCAAACAACAACAACAAAAATAGAACAATTCGTAGTAAACTAATAAGAGTTTACTTAAAATATATTTATTATTGAATTCTTATATATTTTATTCAACCAGAGGGGAAAAATTTAGACTAATATGGTTTACGCTGCAATTGCTAGGTCTGTCTGATTTTGTTAACCAACTGGCTCATCATAAAGGGCACAGATTCCCTCTCAGGTCCATTTTGAGCAAAGACAATCAGGCAGTGATGCAATTATAGCACCTGCAAATATTACTGTAACCTTTTCTAACTACTTTCTACCACAG
Organism: Cheracebus regulus; assembly: GCA_963574635.1. Classification (NCBI taxonomy): domain Eukaryota; kingdom Metazoa; phylum Chordata; class Mammalia; order Primates; family Pitheciidae; genus Cheracebus; species Cheracebus regulus. The sequence goes on from CAUYQU010001590.1 coordinate 7,370, forward strand.
GTGGGGTTCCCAGGGAAGCAAACTCTGAAATGGAATTTAGCATGCAGGATATTTATTTAAGTGTGCCCTTGGGAGCAGCACCTGTGGAAGAGATGGGTGGGCAGCAGAATCTGACAAAAGAAGTCATTGCAGCCTCCGCCTGCCAAATAGAGAGGTATGAAGCTAGGATAGCCCTGATACACTATCTCAAGGTGGGATGTGAGGACCAGGCCTTTTTATTCCTGGTGGATTAGTAACACAAATTGGGCCGTGCTGGGACAAGGCTTGATTTTGAGTGAGGCAACCCTCTGCAGCCCAGGCAATCCCTGAAGTTGCTGATAGCTGAAGGTTGTTGCCCGACAGTTCACCATAGCTAGAGCAACCTGTTTTTAATCAAAGAAGAACCTGGGTGCTGGTGTTTCACAGCATCCACCAAAAGATGCAACTGATAATAACAGCTTCCTTGGGATGTCCTTATGAAGAGCAGAGATATTCAGCTATGGGAAGGTCTTCTCTTCCTGTAAATTAGTGCCATGATTACATGGTTATTATAGTCTACTTGAATTTACTTATATTTCTTATATACAACTTAACAGTATTCATTCAGATAAAACAAAAAGGATTTTTCTGGTGAATTTTTGTTACATTGTAGTTGAGCTTATAGACAGACCTTACAAAGTATACGTGTTAGGTCAGAGTGCCATCACAATATCACCTTCTGGGTGGCTTAAGCAACAGAAACATTTTCTCACAGTTTTGGAGGCTGGAAGTCCCAAGTCAGGGTGGCAGCAGATTAGGTTTCTGGTGAGGAATCTATTCCTGGCTTGCAGTTAGCTGCCCTCTAGTGATGTTCTCACATGACCTTGCCTTGCTGCACCCAGAGGGACAGAGGTCTTAAGCATCTCCTCCTGTTTCTGTAAGGACATGAGCTCTACAGGATTAAGGTATTAAGGGCCCATTTTTATCACCTCATTTAATCTTAATTACCTACCTAAAGGCCATATCTCCAGTACAGTTATACTGGGAGTTAGAACTTCAACATATGAATTGAGGGGGTGCAAATGAGTCCATAATACAAAGTAATTAAATTGAGAATGGTATCTGATTTCAAGTGTTGTCCAAAATGTGAATGTTTCTTTGGTTATTGATTCTACTTTGTAGAGACCTGGTAAATGTTCTTTAACTGAGAATAACCTAAATTGCCTCAATCATTTGATTTTAATTGGTTGTTCTTTCTATTTATATTTAGGCTTCCTCTGAACTTACCCTATTATTGCATATCTGGGATTCATGGTTCTAACCCAAAACTTACTTTCTACAATTGCTTATTAAACCTTCACATTGTTCAGGACATTCTAGAAAATGTCTAATGTTTCCTTTGATACAGAAATTGCACATACACCTGAGATGTGTATGATTCTGTTCTCTCATGTTAGTTGGGAAAAATAATTTATGAGAAATTATTCATAAGGGAAAAGGGCTGTAGTTTTTATTATAATGCATTCTAATTATTTTATTTCAAAAAGTCTAACTTCAGTAGGTGCCTACCTTTTAACCATTCAATTCTGTTTCTACTTTTTTATCCTAAGGAAATAACCAGAAATATTATGTACATAGATGCATATGAACATGCAGACAAATACACAGAAATAGACACACACATATAAATATGTTTGTTAGAGCATTATTGAATTTAAAAATTTGAAGCAATCTGGTGGTATAATGAAACTCTAGTAAGTTATGATACAACTCCTAAATAAAATAATATATAGCTACATAGATTGCCTAGTAAAATAGTATCCAGTGACAATGACCACTCATCATATTTTAAGTAAGAACACAATTTGGTTTCAAAATAGTTTATAAAAATTTTGTGTGTGTCTGAATGTATCTGTACATAGAAAAATATAGAATGACACACAATAAAGTATTAATCGATGGTCTCCCTGACTGGTGGGGATATTAATAATGTTTATTTTGTTCTTGTTGTTTTATCTATTTCTATTTTTTCAAACTTCCAGTTATTAAAATGTCTTAATTAGATAATTAAAAACATAATAGTCTATATTTTATCAAAAGCAATAATGTACTACTCAATCTAATACACAAATAATAGCTAATACTGACTGCTTACTATTTACCTATTGCTGCCCTAAGATCTCTACCTACATTAACTCATATAATCCTAAAAATCGAAACTAACCCTCCATCCATGATTTTTCTTGTTTCTTAATAACAATGAGAGCAATAATAAATTAATTTTTCAACAGTTACTGTTTCTTTACTGTCAACTACACATAAGCTATAGTACAACAATATTAAATTATGGAACAAAAAAAATCACCTTTACAATCAAGAAAAATGTATTAAAGAGTCAGACATTTATTCAGATATAATGAAGAAAGACTGAAGGAGAGAGAAATGAACACCTGAGAGTAGATGACAGAGGCTTAGGACTGGTAGGAGTCTTCACCTATAAGTCAGGCTTCTAGATGAAGGTCATCTTCCTTAAGGAAAAAATGGACATGCTAAGGGCATCCAGATTTGATACTACAACTCAGGTCTTTACCCTCAGTTTACTGATTTTCCATTCTATCAAACTACTTTTCATAATAGACCTCACTCAGGATTGGTCATACCTGGAACATAACATTAGTCCATCTGAATTTTAAATTATCTTCTAGATTACAAAATTCTGTAAGTGCTTATCATTTCAAAAGTTCTTTCACAAAGTATTGGCTTACAGTCTGGCCTTTTAGTCAGTATTGATTCCCCTTAACGGTCATATCAAAATTTAAACCATCCCAGATTTTCATAATATTTAATCCTGTAAGGTAGTTATCACTTTTTGCTAATTTAAAAATATGAAGATTGAGGGTAATTTAAAAAAAAACTTGTCTAATGGTATACACATATTAAAAACTTGCTAAGGTAGGTGATATTGGAAAGTAAAGGCATTTTACTTGAAAACTTTTTATTTTATAGGGAATCATCTCTGTCTGTCTTTACTGGAATGTTTTGTCACAGAGAAAATCACACAGAGAGCTGCGAACTAAAAAATATAAAAATTGTGCCAGCTGCAATGGCTCATGGCTCATGCCTGTAATCCCAGCACTTTGGGAGGCTGAGGTGGGCAGGTCACTTGAGGTCAGGAGTTTGAGATGAGCCTGGCCAACATGGTGAAACCCCATCTCTACTAAAAACAAACAAACAAATATTAGATGAGCATGGTAGTGTGTGCCTGTTATCTCAGCTACTTGGGAGGCTGAGGCAGGAGAACTGTCTGAACCCAGGAGGTGGAGGTTGCAATGTAGCCAGGATCGCGCCACTGCATTCCAGCCTGGCCAACAGAGCGAGACTCCAATTCAAAAAAACAAAAAAATTAATCACTGTTAATATAGAAGAATGTTCAAATTTGTAACATTTACTTCTAAAATATTAGTACTATAAATGAAAAAAATGATGGACATTTTAATGTAGACACAGATCTGAAATAGGAGCCATGAATAGCAGATGCAAATATCACCTTCAGTATTTAACTGATTTACTTTGTAATACAATGTATTTAGAAAACTTTGTTTCACGTTGTTGTAAATAGTAACTGCTATTTATTTATTTTTATTTTTTGAGACTGTCTAATTTCACCCAGGTGGGAGTGCAGTGGCACAATCTTGGCTCAGTGCAACCTCTGGCTCCCAGGTTCAAGTGATTCTCCTGCTTCAGCCTTCTGATTAGCTGGGACCACAGGCACGTACCACAGCGTCCGGCTAGTTTCTGCATTTTTAGTAAAGATGGGGTCTCATCACATTGGCCAGGCTGTTCTCAAAATCCTGGCCTCAGGTTGTCTGCCTGTCTCTGCCTCCCAAAGTGCTGGGATTACAGGCATGAGCTATCGCCCCCAGCTCCGTAACTGCTATTTTAAAGTACTCTACCTTGTAACTTTAGGATACTTTTCAGTTAAATAAAAATGTAAGGAAAAATGTATTTGAGGGGTTGCATTAAATAATAGTGATGACAATAATAATAATAATAACAAAATGGAAGCCTCTTTTATCTTATCAGTGCTTTCTTATATATTTACTGTTGTTATCTCCAGGGTCTAGAAAACCATTTGGCACATGGCAGGAGGTAAATAAACATGTTGGGAATAAGATAATAAAGGACCCACAGAGACTTGATCTTGCTCTTTGATTTCTGTACCTTCCTCTCAACCAGCGATAGGTTATCAAAAATAGGCAAGAGAAGAATTAATTATTTTGAATGCACTGCTTCTACTACTAGGAATGAAGAAATGCATGTGAAATTTTTCTGATAAATGGGGTTAGAAGAATAGCGTAATGCACTTTTTCCTTTCTTCCTTCCATCTGCTATTTTCTGTTTTAATAATCTGAGGTTAAAAGTGTTCAATTTAATGTCCCTTACAAGAAAGTGATCTAAAAACTAGCACTGAAAATTCTAACTTTTCTCTGTCTTCAAGGATAACTGGGGTTAGACATTCGATTTTGTGACTACTGGTGATTTTACATATATATAACCCCAGGTGGACTTTTGCTTCTATGCATTGGTATATTGGGCATTCCTCTTAGATCTGTTTGTGGTTGCATGACTTACAACCAGATCTGTATATTTTGGATTTGACTATGACCTAGTAATGAGTCTTCTCCATGGACACAAAGCTTATTCTCATAGTCACCAGAATCGTATAGGATTTTCTATCTGAAAATAGTCACTCTTTCTTACTAAATTTTCTAACCTAAAGCTCTCAACTGACAGTTGCTTTATACTAACCCCTTGATTTCCAATAAAAAGTTAGAATATAAAATTCCATGGTTAAAACTTCCTGCTAATAAATTACTAGCCATTAATTATTCAGGAAATAATATTTTGTTCTCAAATGCCAGTAGGGATATTCGAAAGGAAATCCATGTGCACGCACACATACAAACACAAGTTGCTGGCTTTGCAAGAAGGCTTCGTGAGGTCACAGAGCTAGCAAGCACTGCTAGCTTACGTGTTTGTCTCTATTGCAGGTGAGAAGTCTAGGCCAGACACAGAGAGCAGGAGAGAACACAAAAAGCCAACAATGTCAAGGCTTAAACAGAAATGTGAAGCTAGGCTTTCAAATTGTACCCATTGGGCAAGTGGAAAACACTAAGTATCATAAAATAATGACAACTAGTCTTTCATTGAGCAATTAATTTGTGACATGTGAAGCAAAGTGTTTTACATGTTTTAATCATTTAATCCTAACAGTGATTTTATGTCATAGGGTAACAATATAGAAGTCAAAACACAGATAATTTTAATACCTTAGCTAAGGCCTCGCTCCTATAAACTGGCGGTGTTGAGATTCTCATGCAGGAAGAATGGTTCTAGGTTCAGTGCCTCATTTATTTAAATATTATGTCTCTTTATTAATATGGTGTGTGTGTGTGTGTGATCCTTGTTCTACTGGTTTAATACATTTTATAATCTTGGACATGATCCCTCCCTCAATTGGCTTTTGTTCTTATCTAAATGTTGATAAAAATAACAAATTTGAAGAACTGCAAACACAGAAACATGACTCTTTTGACTATCCCATTGTATTAGGAACTCAGTAAATGTTCATTTTAATATCTCTAGTTATAGGTTTCCAGTAAATCTTGTTGAATCAATTAATACTAAATAAAATATACAAAAGAATAAAATCATTTCTAAATTATGCATATGGGGTAATATTAAAAATCATATCACAAATTTATATTTCTCAAAGTTTAAAATATTTGCAATCAAGTATACATTTACTATAGATAGAATTATATATTGAAAATATAGCTTATATAATTGTAAAAGAGATTTGATATACAACCAGAATCATTCAATCTTCATAAACTTTCTTTTGTTATTTACTAGTCTTTTTACATTATCAAATAGACATTATTATAACAATTCCCCCAATCAGGTAAATTAGCTTCCAAAGGACTATCAAAAATATCATTTCATTGAATATTTTAAAAATTCCCATGTGTAATAAGTGAAAAGTAAGTAAAGTCACAATTAACTGAAGTACAATTTTAAATTGTCTTCAACAGAATCCATCCTAAATTCTATCTAGCAAAGATTAGTCCAAAACATTTTTAAGAGTCCTAGTTTACAAGGGTAGATATGTTTTGTCTTATTAGATGTTATCAGAAACATGCATTCTCAATCTTCTGTGCACAAAGAAACATGTATATTTTTCTTCAAAGTCCAAGGAAACTGAATTTGTGTACTTTATTTTTTTTACTTACATAAAACACATTCTTATAGTCTAATGACCTTTTCTCAAAGCTATTTAAAAATGAAATTAAAATGTTTTATTTTTCCTCTAGAACAATGAACTCAAACAAGAAAATACAATTTCTTAAAGAATTTATTGAGTAACTACATGCCAGAAACCTTCCTAGATTCTTTTTTTTTTTTTTTAAAGGTGGGCTTTCACCATGATGGCCAGGCTGGTCTTGAACTCCTGACCTCAGGTGATCCGCCCACCTCGGCCTCCCAAAGTGCTAGGCCACCACGCCTGGCCACCTTCCTAGATTCTCAGAAAAGGTGAAAACTGTTATTTTAGATTGATAATAACAAAAAAATTATCATTTATCAAGCACTTTAGACAATGTTAAGTGTGATAATGGGGTATATGAAAGCATGTCAAGTAGGCAGAAGAGAAAGCAAATAGCTGCCTATTTGCTGGTGATAGGGACAGGAGGTCTTGACTCAAGCAGAGCAGAGGAAATTCCCCACTGGGACTTGCCTTGGTATATGACCATGCTATTTCATATTCTCAGTAGATCAGGTGAGGTCATCAGCAAAAACCGAGACACAGAGAGCCCCTGAGCTGCTTTCTCAACATATATGAAACAGTTATAAGCCTTAGATTGGTAACTTAACCTAAGTGAGTCTGAAAGCCAATTTAGAATCTAGGTATTTTTACCTGGGGGATTTCTTTACTCATTTACTCATTCCTGTTATTCCTGAGACACACACAAACAAAACTGCTAAAGTCAAAATCTTATCAGAACCTCATAACCTATTTTTTGTGTTAATTCTGTTTCTGAGGACACCAAAATAACTACATTGACAATCAGGTTTTCTCACTATAGTGCTAATCAAATGGGATATTCATTTATTATCTACTTGCCCGCTGTGTTGTCAAGAGTGCAATATATTATCTAATAGTACATTTGGACCTGTGGTAAAACAGCCTTAATAATGACATTCCCACAGGAAGCGAGGTAGTGACACTACTCTGAAATCTTGAAATATATTAATTAAAAAAATATTCTCCCAGACTTGCACAACTTGTCTAAAAACTGTACAGCATTTCTTTTATAAAAACAACAGTGGAACCATTTATTATAATTTACATAAAAACAACCCTATTTAATATGCTAAACTTTCACAGGCAGTTTCTCTTTTAAAATAAAATTGTATCTTCAAAAATAAATAATTTAAGCTTAGAGGCAGCCAGTGATTCTAAATGGGTCACTAGATTTACACATAAGTGACACATAAATTGGGTGTGCTAAGCTTGACAATTTTAGGAATTATTAGTCTAACCTGCAGAACCTTCCTATTATCTGAATTTCACAATTCAGCATTGTGAAGTCTCCTAGTTTTAATAAATAGTAAGCTACTATTTGGTAAGGAATAATGCCAAGTTTAAATTAAAAAATGAATGACATCTGTCGTAATCAAGGACAACTGGCAGGCACAGTATAGAGCAGATATTTTCAAATTTGTGGTCATTTTCCATATGACTTTCCATGAGAAGTAGAAAGCATTCAGATACTTCAACAAATTTTGTCTTTAAATTTTTTTTCTCAGTGTAGGATCAATGTAGATTTTTTTTAAAGAGTAGATACCCAGTTTTGCCAAAAAAGAGTTTAAAAAATGTTTAGTTGCATGTTAACATCAATAAAGTGAAAGTATTTTTGAAATTGGGAATAATGAAGCAATAGGGGAAAGGCTATTTATTCATTATTTTGACAAATATAATTTGAGAGATTACTACATTCAAAGAATAGTTTTAGGCACTGGGAATGCAAATGTAAATAAGACAGAATCAACTTTCTAATGAAGGAGACATCCACAAAACAAATATTATAACTTATAATGACAATGCTTCTTGTTGACTTATCCCATATTTGCTGAGCATCTACTATGGGTCACAGATACTAGTGGGTTCTAGGCATTTTTCAGTGAATAAAACCAACAATCCCTGCCCTCACAAGGCATGCAAATTAATTTTATGATGAAAATAAAGCAGAATGAGGTGGGACTAACAGACTTTTTTTTTTTTTGGATGGAGGGTAACAAAGAAAGCCCAAGGAAATGATATATTGATAGATAATAGAATGATAGGAAAGAGTGAGACATGGAGAATTGGGAGGATAAAATTCCAGGCAGACAAAATAGCAATTTAAAAGGCTTTGAAACAGACAAGAGCTTGGAGGGTTCTAGGAATAGCAAAAGCCTTGTTGCTGGAAGAGAGGTGGCAGGGAAGTGAGTGGTATATGTAAGATCAGGGAGATAAATGGGGACCAGCAAAAGTAGAGCCTTGGAAACCTCAATAAAATGTCTGGATTTTGATCCCAGGATGATGGGAAGTCGACAGCAGGTCTGAAGCTTGTGAATGACATGGTCATTTACTTTTCAAAAACACCACTCTAAGTAATATATGGGCAATAAAGGGGGCATGCATGGAAACAGAGAGAATTAGAAGGGCTATTGAATTAGAAAAAGAAAGAGGCATTGATGGCTTCTTTGTCATCATGCTTAGAAAAGAGTGCTGCATTTTGAATCTGGTTAGAAATGGTTGGATTGATACATATATTTTGAAGTTAGAATGCAAAATATTTGTTGATGAATTTGAGGTTGGTTGTTAGGGAAAGCAAAGATGTAAGAACACTACCTAGGTTTTTGGTCTGATCAGTTGGGTAAACTAAGATGCCATTTACAGAGAAAGAGAATAAAGATGATTGGCTTATTGATCATGGAATGGGAAACCATAAGTAGGGTTTTGTTTGTTTGTTTTGGACACGTTAAATTAGAGATGCCTATTGTATACTGAGATGCCAAAGAGGTCACCCTATGTTCAAATCTGTAGCTTCTGTAAGAGTTTGGGACTGGAGATAAATTTGGAAATCGTTGGCATTGATATGAAATTCAAAGCTTATATTAAAACCAAGAAAAAAAATCAGCTAAGGAGCGAGGGAGGATGAAAAAGGTAGAGAACCAAAGATGGAGCCACAGGCCTCCTCAGTGTTTACAAGCAGAAGGAAGATAAAGAATTAGCAAAAGAGTTCAGGAAGGAACATTTAGTGATGTGTGTGTGGGTTCTCAAGTAGGTGTTAGCGGAAGGAAAAGCAGAGGAGCTGGGTGAAGGCTCAGATGGGAGAAAAAATAGGATCCAATGAAGGGAGCAAGGATTTCTCCATGGAAGGAAAACTGAATACAAGGTGGAGAGAGGCTTGAATTAGCCCTGGAATGGGAAGGAACAATAGTGGAAGAAGGTTGTTAGAGTAATCAAAGCATGCAATCGTGATGGCTTGCTCAATGATGGTGGCAGGCAGAGTGGAACAGACAAACTGAGATCTGTCTGAGGAAGGAGTGTCCAGAGTTAATGATGGTTTCATTTTGGGAGTGAAGAGAGGATGGAGTCAAACAGGAAATTTGAATTTTTAGAGTAATAGTAATGTAGATTATTATCCTATCTATTGTACTACCTTTTAAGTTTTCTATAATAATTATTAATGTAACTGTTGGGAAAAAATTACCTATACCTTCAACTAGCTTACCAGAAATAATATTATTCTTTCCACATTTTAACAGTTTGCTTGCATATAATTTTTCATGTGCAATCCTAATAGACAAACATTTTTGGTTTATTTTTTCAATTTACATCAAGTAATAAGCATTTCTATGCTGCTTCATGAATCTATAATTATCATTTAAGTGAAAACATATTATTTCATATACTAGAAATAATAATTTAGTTTACTACTTTTCCAGTTTTGAATGCTATGATTAACTTTAGTTTCTAAGCACTGAAACCAGCAGTGCATGCTCATGAACACGGACGGATATTTCCTATTTTTGCTTTATATTTACAGAATATGTTTGATGTTGTAAACAAACAAATGTTATCAATTGTTCTGGAAAACTGTTTTGCCAATGAGTAATTCTCTCAAGAAATACCAGTTTCCAAGTTCACCACAATCACAATAACATTAAATATTTGTCTTGAAGCCATCTTCAGACATAATATGCATGAATTTTTATTTTATTGTTATTTTAAATAGTATATTTCACTTCTAGCAAGATCATTTAGTTTATTAAATGCTCTATTACTAAGGATTTGTTTTTTAAATTTACTTTTAATTTTTATGTATACATCATAGTTATACATATTTATTGGATACCTAATGTGACATTTTGATACTCACATGCAATGTGTAATGGTCAAATCAACATAATTGGAATATCCATGACCTCAAGCACTTACAATTTATTTGAATTAAGAACATTCCACTCTTTTAGTTATTTTGATATAAAGAATAAATTAATGTTATATTAAACCTTTTAACTCACTTAAAATGTGTATTTTCTCTGCCAGTTGTATGCGTTCTTTATATAATAAAGTTATTAATCATAATGAGTTCTTTCGTGTGATTTAAAATTAAAAAAAAAAAAAAACAGAATATGGAATGATAAGATGAAAGTTTCTGTCTTGGTTCAGCACTTACTAGTTAGATTTGAAACCTGCTTCTTTGGTTAATAAATTGTGTTTTTGAGCTGACTTTAATTTCTTCCTTTCTCTGAATCTGGGAAGGTAAATCACAATATTTTATAGTATTGGTTTTTAGATTCAAATGAGTTAACACATGTAAATGCCTTATTAAGTGAAAACTCATATATATTTTAAAAAATAGTATTAAAACTAATAAGAATGTTGAGCATTTCAGTTGAGCACTTGGGAGGCAAGCAGTGCAATTCTTACATCATGGAAGCCATACCAGGCAGTGGCTGCTCCTTCTGGTATAAACGCCAGGTCAGTCTTGTTTTAAGTGAGGAACAAAATTCATGAAATATTGATGCCATTAAATAAGTATATATAAATATATTTAGTTTTAATTGTTGACTTAGCCACCTGAAGACAAAAATATCAAAAATAAAAATGGTGAAACTTAGAAATTAGATGAGAATTCCCTGAAATGTATGATACATCTTAAATTTTCATAAGGAAAATGTAAAATGTTTCTAACATTAAATCATTTAGTATATAAAAGATACTTAGGAGTTTTGATGGCATTTTAATAATGAAAAGTAACTATACAGTAATTTTTATGCTACAGTGATAAGTTAATAATGACCAAATTGGACTTCCATGACTTTAATTATTTTTTTAAACTATAATCTGAGAGATGTTGGATTTCACAGTTACTTAAAGACTTGATTCCAGGTAATTCAATAAGGTAAGTTATTTAAAAAAAAATAAGAGTTTGTAACTCAGTTGATAATATAACAAACATAACAAATACATTTTATAGAAATAAATATTTCTTTACTAATAATTTTTACAATGCATGGGCTCATGTTAGTTCCTAAATATCTGGAACATTTTAAAATTGTAGAAAATAAACTCAAAACTCAAATTAATTCATAAAGATGTATTTATTATTTTCTCCTTTCTTAAGTGTGATAGTTCCCTTTTCCCAAGTATTTGTTAAATTCAGAACTTATCAAAACTACAAGCTAAGACATGGCTTCAGCCAAAGCACAGAAGAATACTTTTCTGATGGCTTCACTTCCACTATGTCTCCTCTACTTTGAATTAATTTTATCCTTTGCTCCTCCCTTACACAAAGAATAATTCTAAACTCTGGCATAGCCAAGAGAATATTTACTTTTGTCACCTTAAAATTTTATAGTTACTCTTTTACACTGTTGGTGGGAGTATAAATTAGTTCAACCATTGTGGAAGACAGTGTGGCGATTCCTCCAGGATCAAGAACTAGAAATACCATTTGACCCAGCAATCCCATTACCAGGTATATACCCAAAGAATTATAAATCGCTCTATTATAAAGACACATGCACACACATCTTTATTGCAGCACTATTCACAATAGCAAAGACTTGGAACCAACCGAAATGCCCATCAATGATAGACTGGATAAAGAAAATGTGGTGCATATACACCATGGAATACTATGCAGCCATAAAAAAAGGATGAGTTCATGTCCTTTGCAGGGACATGAATAAAGCCAGACACCATCATTCTCAGCAAACTAACACAAGAACAGAAAACCAAACACCACATGTTCTCACTCATAAATGGTAGTTGAACAATGAGAACACATGGACACAGGGAGGGGAACATCACACACCAGGGACTGTCAGGCATTGGTGGCTAGTGGGGGATGGGGAGGGATAGCACTAGGATAAATACCTAACGTAGATGACAGGGGATGGATGCAGCAAACCACCATGGCATGTGTATACCTATGTAACAAACCTGCATATTGTGCATATGTACCCTAGAACTTAAAGTGCAATAAAAAAATTTGTAGTTACTATCATAATTTTGATAATTTAAAAACATTTAAGGAAATGTAAACTATTCTCACCTCTGTTTTTCATTTAAATAGAGATATTAGGTATACAATGGGAGCAATAAATTCATCTAATGTATTTGATATCTACTAGTCAAGGGCTGTATTTTGCTATGATCTTGGCAATCTTATCTGACAGATTTAAACTAAGAGCCCCTTTTGCAGCAGTGACTTCAATGGTTGCCACTCTATTGAGAATATCATCTTTCTTGTAGACTGTTTAGAGCTTCATCTTCCTGTAAAAGTTTTCTATCCTCTGAAATGTACATGAGTCCTAATTTCTTTTAATTATGTGCTTCTGTCTCAGTATATGCGTCACACATGTGTGCCCTTATAGTCTGCAATTGTAGTGTAAAACCAAAATCAAAAAAACCAAAATCAGTAAAACCAAAATCACTGATATAATGTTTCTGCTCATTGTTAATCATGAGTTCAGAATGAAAATGGTCAAGAAAGAAATATGTCATCTTCTTTGACAAAATCTGCTGTGGAAAAATCCTATTTCAGGTAATGACATCACTTTCTACTCAGTATTCTGGAATGCGGGAATCATCTTTCCCTCCTTCCCCTCCCTGTCATTTATACAGCCAAAGTATTTCTTAAAATCTTGTTCTCTTTCTCTTTGCCTTCTGCCACTCTACTAGTTGAATTCCAATCACAACTCATCAGCACTAGTGAAATAGGCCCCTAATGTGTTATCCTGCCCTGATCTTGTCCATCTCAAATCCAGATTACTGACAAACAGATTTATATAGTTTGGATTATTTTAAAATATTAAATACATCAAGGTTATAGGAAACTAAAGACATTATTGCAAATACCCGTGTCCTCATCACTTAGACATTGTGTTTTATGGCTTCAGGTCATTTGAAGTGATGGCTATGCTTACAAAGCACTTGTATGCCAGTGTTGGAAGTATTAATATGTTCATGAGAAAGGTACTTTTACACTTTTATTATCCCTGTATTAGTCAGCTTGGGCTGCTATAACAATATACCATAGATGGGGTGGTTTAAACAACAGACGTTTATTTTCTCACAGTTCTGGAGACTTAAAGTCCAAGACCAGGGTGTAAGTATGGTTGGGTTCTGGTGAGGGTTCTCTTCTTAGCTTGCATATGGCTGCCTTCTCACTGTGCCCTCACATGGCAGAGAGAGAAAGAGAGAGAGAGAGAGAGAGAGAGAGAGAGAGAGAGAGAGAGAGAGAGCACCCTCTGTTGTCACTTCTTTTGAAGATACTAATCCCATCTTAAAGGCCTATCTTCATGCATGCATATCAGCCCAATCATCTCCGAAAGACCTTGTCTTCAAATACTATCATATTTGTGGTTAGAACTTCCACATATAAACTTTGAGGTGGGTGGCAGGGATATAATTCAATCTATAACAATTTCTATTTTACAGAAATAGGAAACCAAGATACCGAATAGTTTAGGAAAAATGATATAGACACAGAGAGATTAAATAATTAGTCTAAAAGTAAAGCGGTAGAACTGGATTTCAAACTCGGTGACTCCAGCTCCTAAGATTACATTCTTAGCCACTATGGTATTGCCTTGTATAGAAAAACACAGTATTACAACTATTACCAAAGTTAAGATTTTTTTCCTTTTCCAGAGGCCAGCACTATTTTGAAGCCTGTGTTCCTTTCCTGTTATTCTCATTTTATATTTATGAATACACACAGATATGTACATACACATATACATACATATAGTATAGATATGCATGTGTATATCTATAGTATATACACATATGCATATATGTGTATACATATAGTATAGATATGCATGTGTATATCTATAGTATAGATATACACATACACATGTATCAATCTATAATATATTATCTATATTTTTATTACATATGTCCATAACATATTTTTCAGTATAGTTTTAAAAATATTTTTTTAACAAATAATTTTACATATTCATGGGGTACATATTTTGACATGTATAATATATAGTGATCAGATAAGGGTAATTAGCATGTCCATCATCTCAAACATACGTACATTTATTGATTTTTATTGTACTTTAAGTTCTGGGGTACATGTGCAGATCGTGCAGTTTTGTTACACAGGTATACACGTGCCTCACTCTGTTGCCCAGGCTGGAGTACAGTAGCGCAATCTCAGCTCACTGCAACCTACACCTCCTGGGTTCAAGCGATTCTCCTGCCTCAGCCTCCTGAGTAGCTGTGATTATAGGGGTGCACCATGACATTCCACTAATTTTTTGTATTTTCAGTAAAGAGGAGGTTTCACCATGTTGACCAGGCTGATTTTGAACTCCGGACTTCAAGTGATCCACCCTTCTTGGGCTCCCAAGGTGCTGGAATGTCAGGTGAGAGCCACCAAGCCTGGCCTGTAGTATCTTGTTTTTGAGCCTATCCTTAGTGACAATTACTTACCCCATCTACTTCATCAATACCTCTCATCCTCACCATTTGGTGACTTCCTCCATACCCAGCTTACATTCCATGACCCAGCATTGTGATCACTGTCTCTCATAGGTGCTCAACCTCCTTGCCCCTCTCCTGTCCCAGCATACTTGCCTGTCATAACCACAAAACTGGTCCCATCCATCTATCCATTCTGTATGTATCCCTGCACAAATGTGAACAGGGTTAGAAAATATCATACAGTATCTCACTTTATTATTATGTTAATTTTATAAATAAATTGAGATATAACTGTAAATTTGTGACCTCAAGTAGACCATTATTATATTAATTTTATAAATAAATTGACATATAACTGTAAATTTATGTGACCTCAAGTGGACCATTAAATTATGTAAAAATTTATGTAACCTCAAGTGGAGGTTACATAAATTAAATTATGTCAAAGTGTATGTAACTTCAAGTGGACCATAAAATTATATAACCTCAAGTGGACCATAAAATTATGTAACCTCAAGTGGACCATTACTTGTAGCTTAAGATAGAGTTCCATATTCCATTGATTCTCCATGTTATTCTATGATTGCTTACTATCCCCCCTCTCTTCTCACTGCTCCATTGTCCTAATTCTCAGCTCGTATGTTGCTTTGGTTCCCTGAGAAAATGAAAGCAATTTACAAAAGAGCCTGCACGTACTTCTGTGATAGCATCTGCCCACATTACTGCATCTGTGCCAGAAACACTACTCCTCCGCCTCATCTCTTAAATAAATAAAATGCCTGTATTTCCACCCAAGTTCAAGCCCTTACCCCATTTACTAGGTTTCAAACGACAGCATTACTATAGCAATTCTTCTTCTCTCTTCTGTCTTTTCAATTTTCCCTCTACTGATCATTTCTTTTATCAGTACAAACAAGCTGTAATTTAAAAGAAACCCCAAAAGACAAACCTCTCTTAAGCCTGCATTTTTCTTCATTCATTACCCTATTAATTTGTTGACTCTTGTAAGAAAATGATCTGATTCCTTTTTACTTTTTTTGTTTTTTGGACTCACACTGAACCAGGTTTTCATACATAATACTCTCGACCAGTTTAGTTCCTGTCAATGTCTACAGTGACTTCACATTTACAGATGCAAAGGTCAATCCATAGCTCTCTTCTTAAGTTTTAGCACAGTTGAAGACTCCCTCCCTTTGGAAGCGCTTTGATTATGTGGATTCTAGAATAGCATGTTTTCATGGTTTTATTCCCATTTTTATGGCTGTCCCTCCGTCTTTTGTTCATCCCTTTTCATTTGATTCTGAAATATCAGAGTGTCCCCCACATCAATTCTACCTATACTTATTCCTTTGGTAGACTTCTATAGTTAAAACGATATGGATTTAAATCATATGGCTAAATATTATAGGTATATGCATTCAATCTAGATAGGTTTGAAATTTATACACTCAGTCTGGATCTGTCCCTTGAGCCCAGATTCACATCCCCACCTAATTCAAATAACCACTTTGACTTATAATAAGCTCCACAAAGTAAACATGCTCAAATACAGTCTGATATTTTATTTATTTTTTACCAAAAGCTGCTACTCAGGACCCTAGGTATGTTCCATCTTCCAATTGTTCAGGTCTCAATATCCTAAACTCTTAGACATCTCTCTTTATTTCTCCCCCAACAATCAATCCATCTGCAGAGTCTGATGGCTCTAGCATCAAGCTACAGTGAAACCTGTTGTAGTAGGATAAGTCGTATCCCAAAGTCTAAAATGGGAGTGCCTCTTATTGTGAAGCTATTGACAATAATATATTTTCGTCAGTCTCTATTGCTAGAAGTAGCCCAAAGTAAAGGAAGTGAAACTGCACTGTCCTGAATTTACCCTGGATCACAAAAGTCACAAATGATCAGGAGGTTGTTGCTTTCTCAGCTCACATCCTTCCTCCTGGCCCCACATTTGTCACTTTTGAATTCTAATAATTATGTTCCTGGGGTTTTATTGATACATCCAGAATCTGCCTGCTTTTCACCTTCCCACTACCACTACCTAAGTTCAAGCCACAGTCTCTCACCAGGCTGCCTCCTGGCTCTCAAATTCCACTCTTGTCTCTCCTCCTCTATTCTCAACAGAGTAGACAGAATCATCCTTTTAACCTCAAGTAAGATCAGATGCTCTTTTCTCAAAACCTTCGCACTCCAAAAAAAAGGCCAAGTCCTTGATTTAAACTACATAAAATTGTGTTCTGAATAGATGGCACAGCAACCCCACCACGACCCTCAGTTCCCTTATCACTGTCACTTGTCCTCACTCCACCCTGGCAATATCCTAGCTCCTGTGCTATTTCTCACACCTTATAAGGGCTCTTTGTCTTTACTCCTCCCTCAGCATAGCATAATCTTTCCCCAAAATATCCACACAACTGGTTCCTTCAACCTCCTTTAGATTATGCTTAAAAAGGTCGCCTTTTCAGTGCAGCTTTCTCTAACCACCTTCTTTAAAATTATAGTCAGCTGACCATGAGTCTCTATTGCCCTCCCTTATTTTGTCTTACTCCAGAAAACACCACATCATCAAGTGAGGTTTATATTTTAGTTGTTTATTTCCCTCTTCCCCACTAAAAGGTAAGCTAAATGAAGTAATATTTATTAATTTTGTTCACTTTTTTATTCCTAGTATGTAAAACAGGTTCTGGCACATAATATTAGAACCCCAAGAAATGCAAATTTAATTGACCAGCTATATAGTATCCCATCATACTACTATGTCCTAATATATTTATATATTTTCTCTTCTTGGACTGTATCTAAGGTGTCACTTTTTATTCTATGATTAACAATGGAAATGCTTGTATTCCTCATTGTGTCATTGTGCCCGTGTGTGAGAATTATTGTAGAGCACATACCAACAACTGAGACATCTGAGTATTAGAGCAAGTATATTGTTAGCTTTACTAGACATACATCCTGAAATCATTTCAACACCCTACTCATTTCCACCAATTTCCATTCATCCCTGCTGTGTATGAATATTTTGGCTTCCTTGCCAACACTGGGTTGCCATCTCCTAAAATGATTGCAGGCATTCTACTATGAAATGATCTCATTTCTTTTACATTTTTCTAATTATCCAGTGTGGTTGATCATTTTAATATTTTTAGGGCATTCAGATTGCCTGTTTTTGTGTATTATATGTTCACATCCTTGGTCCTCATTTTCATTAAGTTGTTACTTTTTCATATTTTTATAGGATTTGGAAAATATAGATTGCAAATGCAATTATCCAGTTAGTTCTTTTTTCTTTAGTAATGTTACTGTTTTGTTTTGTTTTAAATATTATACTTTGAAGTATTCAAATTTTTGGCCATATTCTTTGTGATTTACGTTTATCAAGATCCTTGTCTAACCCTTCAATTCTCACACATCCTAAATCAATACTTGTATTTTTATATGAAAATATTACAATTTTTATGAAAAGAGAAAAAATATTCATGAAGTAAAACATATTTTTTTCAACATTATGTAATAATTCAGCATTTTGCTGTTGATTTGTACAGCACACTAAAACAGCTGTCAAGCTTACAGATGCAACAGGTCTGCTGCTGAAATTTTCAGTCTTGTTTCTCTTTCTGTGCCAAAGCTATTGTTTATATTATTACAAATTCGTAATAATAATTGGTACTTGGTGAAGTAATGTCAAAATGTCTGCAATTTGAGGAGACAACACTTTTTGACATATATTTTACTGATTTGTTAGGAAGTTACATAAACGTCCGGCTGAAAATTTTCATCAGAATTAATTAAATCAAATTAAAGTTTGACTATCTGCATGTCCTTATGATTTTGAGTTCTTCAGCAGTTATTATATGCTATTCTTGTTCCAGTATCCTTTAAGAGTTTTCATACATTTAAAGAATTTCTCCATATATGTCTTGGATATCTTTTATTAGTTTTCTGTACTTTATAGTCAATGAATTTTGTAAATACAAGTCTAATTACTTATTTCTAATATATAGGAACCCTGCTGATTTTTTAAGGTAGTCTTATTTCAGCAATCTTGATGAACTCTCTTTTGTAATATTTAGATATTGTTAGATCCCCTTGTATCCGCTACTATTGATAAAATTATATCATCTACTGATAACACTTTTTTCCTTTCTATCCAATTTTCTCATTTTTTTCTTGGCTAATTGTGTTATATCATTCTTATATGCCTAGAATAACATTCTCAATATCACGACTTTTTAAATGCTGTTACATTCCATTTATTATCCTTTATTTATTATTCCAAAAACTATGTTTATTTAATGAAAACAGACTAAAATTTTATTTTATTTTTTGGAAGCTGCATAGTGTCTTTGTCCAGAGACTAAATTTACCTTTGCCATATTGGTTTAAATTTAGATTTGTGTTTTCAAAGTGAGTGTGTGTGTGTGTGTGTGTGTGTGTGTGTCTGTATCTGTATTCAAACACAAACTAGATCTTTCTTCTCTTCTGTGGCAGAGAATTAATTGGCACTCAATATCCATTCTCCCTTCTTTATAATAATAATATATATGGGTTTATTACCGTAAAATATTATATAAGTGTATGTATATAAAGAGCATATATATGTACTAAAATGTTTATACACATAAACACACATAAATATATATGCTGAAGTTTCTAGAATACAGAATATTTTCTTTTCCAATTCTCTTGTAGATATGTGTGCACAAGTGACAAAATTCTGGCCAAATGAAAGTGGAAGTGATGTGTGCAACTCCTAGGAAGTATAGGTATGTGTCTTATCTCACTCACCTTTCTTCTCCTTGTGGACTTTAACAGTCATTAAATCTGTTTATTCTCTAATTACTTAGAGAGCTTTGTTGTTATTCCTAACTTACTGGATTTGTTCATGTCTTCCTCAAGTACCATCAATTTCTGGGTTATATACATAAAGCTTTGCTATAGACACATACACATTTTAGAATTATTACAGTGTGATGAGTTGACATTTAACATTCTGCAGTTAGGTGAAAGTTGCAAGCTGAGGCACTATAACGACATGCATCATGAAACAACCCTCTTTTTCTCTGGTAATAGTACTTGTATTGAAATCTACTTGGTCTTCTATTAACATGGCTATACTTACTTTCATATGCTTAGTATTTTCAGGGTATGTCATTTTCCACCTTTTATTGTCCATTGAGTGTCTTTATATATAAAACCTTCTTCATGTGAATAGCATATAGTTGGGTCTTTTACAGATCTTTTTTAGATTTTTATACACAGTGTGATCCTACCATCCAATTTAAGAATTGATTTGAGATTTATTCTGTAATAAGCCTACTTGTTGCCTATGTTCTTTGTTATTTCTCCTTTCCTGTGTTCTTCAGGTCTATAAATTATTTTTTTAGGATTTCAATTTTTTTTTTTAGTCTTCTCTTTGGTTTTCAGCACACATTTTCTCTTTACCCTGTGTGTGTGTGTGTTCGTGTGTGTATGTGAGTGTATATATGTGAGTGTGTATGTGGTATGGTCCATTTCTTAGTCAGATTGGGTCAAGCTGCTCTCCTTAGCAGCATTTACTCTAGTGGTACTCAGGAATACAAGTTCCTTCTGTCTTGTAACATTGTCATTTTTAACACAACATCATAAAGGATATTCTATGGCCGGGCTTGGAGTTGGCAAATTTCTTTCCCATATTTCATTTCCAAAGTTATATGTCCCAATATAATGGACCAGCAGGCTAAGAAAGGCTATGTAAAATGCAGATAAGGAAGGAAGGAAGGGAGGGAGGGAGGGAGGGAGGAAGGAAGGGAAAGAAAGAAAATATTCCAGGTAAAGAACATAGTATGAGCAATAAACAGTAGATAATAATGTGGTATTGGCTGAGCATATAGATTATTAGTGGCAACTATTGTTGAGTTGACAGGGTATAGCCAGATTATAAAGATTTTGAAATTCAGCCAGAAATACTGGAACTTAGCTGTGCTTTTGGGAATGAGGTAGATTACATAGTTCACAGCTATCTACTCCTTTACTTGTTAACACGATCATCTGCACAGCCTGTCACCAGTGACTTGCCATTCCTTCCAGGAGGTAGAGTGTACATCTCTGACCCCTGTATGCCATGACCATGTGATTTTCATTGGTCAGTGTAATCTGAGGAATTGTAACATGTGCCACCCTCACACAGAGGTTTAAATGTGATTATATGGCTGTGTTAGGCCTGTTGAGCCTCTAACTTCTGTCATGAGTAAATCACTCTCCCATTGGACCCTCTTCCTTATTCTGGGTCCTGGAATAAGAAACCACTGGCAGAGGGTCCCCACAATCTGGGGCAGAGTTGCAGTCAGTTTTTAAAGCACATGCCATGTTTTGGGCAAATGCTTATTGGTATAGTATGTACAAAATAGTTTCTAACTTAGGACAGGGGAGACAGATAGCAGAACATACTTAGCAGTGGCATAGTATTGTAAATTAGTAAATGGGCTTCAGAAACAGATAGATATGAAGACTACATTCTGTTCTCCCACCTACCATTTAGATAATCACAGCCTTAGGTTTTGTATATGTAAAACTGGTGTAATAATTCAAATTCCATAGGATTTCACTGACATATGAAATAAATATATGCACAGTTCTTAGTACTTCAAATGTGAATAGAAGTTGTTGCTATTATATGAAAATTACGGATACTTATTAAGCCAGGTTCTTGATCCATGCCATGTGCTTGGGCCTGAAATGTGGCCTGATAGAAAGCTTGCAAGTGTACCCAGAGATGGGGTTCTCAATTCTAACACTTTGCCACTTGGCCATTCTGACTTCTTTTGCAAACTATTACTTTTCTTGCCTCCAAAATGGAAGAAAATCATACCTACTTCACATAACTATAAGACATAAATGTGGATCACCTGCACAAAAAACCTATTTAATTCAGGACAAGGAATATAGTAGACGCTCCAAAGTGCATTTGCCTTTATGAAGAAAGTCACAGGGGAACCAAGTATAGAAATTAAAACACCTGAGGAGAGTCATTTAATCACCTTGGGATGCAGAGATCTCAACTGGAAAATTGGGATGCTACTTCAAAAGTATTTTATGCGTTGACTAATTTATGATCAGGAGGCACTTTAAAACACCAGGTATTCAGTTTCATAATAGCATATTAATGGCAATAAAAACTAGCATGCTATGCAAATTCTATATCTAAAATACATTCTGTATAAACTCTCTTGGCAGATTCATTTTGCCCTAATAGAATCATTCATTTTCAATCTTAAGATGCAGTTCAGTGTCACTCTAGGTTATCACATAGCTATTTTATTCTACTCCAGGGGATGACACTTGAGTCAGAAGAAATAATCCCTCTGTGAGGTTACTACATGTTTCTTAGTTAAACTGGTAGGCATGGCAAGGTTTAATTAGCAATTTCAAAGCATTCTGAAGATCTTCAGATAGACGTTTCTAGTAACATCAACTCATACTATGATTTTTTGAACGTTACATATTTACTCATTAAAGGTATATGAACTTTCCCATTTTGAAAAAATTCTGTTTTTAGTCACCTAGAGAGGAATGTGAAGATGGGTATCTCTCAAGAAGGAAAAATATTCTAAGGTCATCATGTCCTGTTTGATTATTTGAACATGTATATGTTTTTATACAGATAAGACATGAACATTTTACAATAAACAAAAGGTACATGAGATTATTAAAGGATGAAGAAAAATATGAAATAATATACATCTGTTTGTTAATAAAAGGTGCAAAGGCTGAAAGAAAAAGTTTTGTGGACAGAGAGAGTAAGTATGTGGAAAAAAAGAGGTAACAAACATCCAAAAACTGCATTAAGAAAATAAAACTCTGAATATGGGATATAATAGTTGATATATAAAATATATACTTACATATTAATATAAACAAGTTAGAAAAATAGTTTTATATCTATTGATTTGTACAGATCATATACTGTCATTCAAAAAATATGAAGCCAAACCAAATGTATATAGAATGATTTCACTTAGGTGTTAAAAAAAAAAGAAGTAATATTATCTCATCTATATGAGAATATACTGGCATATATGCAAGTATGAATCTGTATGAATGAGGAAAAGTATGCATACCATCCTTTGAAAACTGGCTTGGGTATCTGAGGGTATGTAAAGATAGAGGGCAAATAGAGAGAAGATAACCAGCCTTCTTCATCTTTTTGTTGTGTTGCTTTGCTTGACACAAGTCGGTGCAGATTGAATTTGTGGTATATAAAATACCAAATGATAGAACGTTTAAAATATTCCAGTTAACAGGCCTTCTCTTCGTTAACAAATTAACAAGCCTTTTCAACAACTACACTATTCTTTATTCTTCTTCACAACCAAGATTTTCAAACAGTGTTTATGTGCTGCATCCATTCATATTCGTGATCCTTTCACTCTTAGCTCTCCCAACTCACTTTTGTAAAATTCTCTTTTCTGTCAATAATCAGCATCTGCTGATTCCAGGAGGCTGTTTGCAGACCTCATCCTTCATCATTTAGACAACTGGCCGCTTCCATCTTCCTACAACTTGCTCTTGTAATGGTTTCTACAGCTCCAGTAATTTTCTCTCTCTCTCTTTTTTATCTCTTAGCTCTGCTTTTCTTACAACCTCTTTTTTCTCCCACTTGACCCTAAGTTTGATAATGTTCCAGAGCTTAGTTCCAGTCTCATTTCTTTTTGGTTCTAATTCTATATTCTCTTTTTAGAGAATCCTACCCATCTTGTCCTTTATAGGGACATGGATGAGCCTGGAAACCATCATTCTCAGCAAACTGACACAAGAGCAGAAAATCAAACACATGTTCTCACTCATAGGTGGGTGTTGAACAGTGAGAACACATGGACACAGGGAGGGGAGATCACACACTGGGGTCTATGGGGGGAACTAGGGGAGGGACAGTGAGGGGTGAGGAGTTGGGGAGGGATACCATGGGGAGATATGCCAGATACAGGTGATGGGGAGAAAGGCAGCAAACCACATTGCTATGTATGTACCTATTAAACAATCTTGCATGTTCTTCACATGTACCCCAAAACCTAAAATGCAATAAAATATATATTAAATAAAAATATGTATAATTCATATTCCAATGATTCTCCAAATTATAGTCCAGATTGTTTATCTGACTTTCAAGTATATATACATACATATATGTATATATGTATAGGATGTATATGTTTATCTATATGTATATACACACTATACAGATATATATAGCATATATATATATATATATATATATGAGGAGAAACCTGATCCATCTATTTTCCTGGGTCATTGTTATATCAGAAACTTGCGATCATTCTTGTTATATATTTTTTTAACCTCTCTTATCAATCACCATCAAGGTGAAAACTTTCCAATAAATATAAAACTACATGCTGTTATTGTAAAATAGCTAACGTAATCATAATTATGTGATAGGCATAATGCCATAAACATTCCCTGCATTATTTTGCTTGTTGCTTTTAACAATGTAATGAGATAAGCACTAGTATCATTTCAATTTTACAAATGAGGAAATGAAGTCTTAGAAAGATGTAGTTGGCCAAGTTCAGAACGAATATTGTTTCATGATAATTCTATTACTGCAGGTAGAAAAAATTCAAAACTTATTTCCTTGGAAAGGCCTTGCATGATCTAGCCTTTCTGTGTCTGTTTTTTCCCTTTTTCCATGATCACCATATTCTGGGCCTAGTAGAGGCAATTCAGTTCTTTGAAAACTCCAGGCCCTATCTTCTTAGGGCCTTTGTGCATATGATTTTCTCTGTTTGGATTACTTTTCCTCCATTCTTCAACTGGCTAACTTAAATACATTCTTTACATCTAATTTTTTTTTTTTTTTGAGATGGAGTCTCGCTGTCACCCAGGCTGGCGTACAGTGATGCAATCTCGGCTCACTGCAACCTCTGCCTCCCAGGTTCAAGAGATTCTCCTGCCTCAGCCTCCTGAGTAGCTGGGATTACAGGCATGAGCCACCATGTCCAGCTAATTTTTAGTAGAGATAGGGTTTCACCATGTTGGCCAGGATAGTCTCAAACTCCTGACCTCATGATCCGCCTACCTTGGCCTCCCAAAACACTGGGATTACAGGTGTGAGCCACGTGCCTGGCTTTTCATCTGAATTTTAATGGCACGTTAAGCCCAACCACCTTTGATCCACTGATGAAATTAGCTATCTCTTACTGGTTTTTCATTTTGTTTTTTTTTTGCAGACTATACACCTGCATTATGTATGTTTTATAAGGCATAGTTTATACATGTTTTTGTGTGTTCATTTTTAGATGTAATATTAATGAGAACAAGAACTCTTTGCTTTTTTAATTTTTATACTGCCAAGATCAAACACACTTCTTGGCTTCTCTGCCAGCCACAGTCACCTCACAGATAAAATTGTCTACCAGAATATCTCAGAACAACCGAAGCAGTATTCTCTTGTAACTTTTCTTCCCCTCCTGTGATATTGATTCATATACCGGAGTGTGTAAAATTTCACTCATGGAAAGAATATAAGCACATTCTTTATGGTCAGTTTATAATACTGCAGGGCCTGTCATGAATACGCCTGTAAAGTGGAATGGTGCTGATTCTTGAACAGGACTATTGAATGGATTCAGTAAGTTGGTATTTGTAAAATTAATTGCAGTATCTTTGCAATTTGTGATATTTATTCACTATATTTCTGAGGGCCTTGGCATCTTTATGCATGAAATAGTGGAGTTCGCAATGAGAATCATAGCTGTACTGTTTCCCAGATGTGCAATCCTGGAAAAACCATTTCCTTTTCTGAACCTCTGTTGTTCTCTTTAAAATGTCTGTGATAGCAACATCTAACTCTCCAGGCTTAAGGAACCAAGGAGATGATTTGTGTCAAAGTGCTTCAGGAAGGCCAAAAGGCCATAAAATAGTAAAGATTATTATTTATCTATATATTATTAGAAAAATGTTATGATGTAATTCACACTAAAGAACATAAATCATGAGAAAGTTTAAGGCAGTTTCCATGGGTAATTCACTTAGTAGTAATCAAAACTAATTTTTGTTCTATTGAACACTAGATTGAAGGGATGTTACTATTGTTGACATATTATTTGACAAGAAAATCTAAAGTTAAATATACTGGACTACAAATTATGATAAAATACTCATCTTTTGCTCCCAGTTATGCTTATTCTGAAGATAAAAAAATGACGTGGGTATTGATCTTATAGAGTTTGCATGCTCATGTAAGAGGCAAAAGATTAAAAAGCCAACAAACAAAAAAAATTTTAGCTTGTGGTAAGAGCTCATAAATAAAGTGCTTTGGCATCAAATAACCAGGGACAATGGGCTACTTTAGATAAGATGGTCAGAAAGAGGTCTCTCAGATGATAGATGAATCGAGGCCCAAAGACTGTAAAGGAAGTGATCATATGTGGAATTAAGTGAAGCTTATTTGAGATGCACAGAACAGCAACTACAAGTGAAAGCAACATGAGGGAGAAAAAGCCTGAGTCTTGTAGGGGCATGAGAAGATCAATGTGGCTGAAGCACGGGGAGCCGATGGGAAGACAAAAGGAGCTTAGGTGTCGGGGCTGGACAAGGCCAGATGTATATTCTAGGCTTAGAAAATCTTGGTAACGCATTTGAAGTTTATTGAACAATACAATGAAAACAACTATATAGATACATCTTAAAAATATTGTGCCAAAAATAAAAAAGAACCTTAAATGCACAAAACATAAAAACTACTGTAAAAATCCTAGAACAGGCAAAACTGATAGGAAAAAAATATCACTTCACAGTCACCTCTAATGGAGTAAGAATGGAAAGTTTTCGAAGAGACGAAAATGACTCTTTAGAGTGATGTTCCGTTTTTTGACAGAGGATTTGGTTATTCAGACCTGTGCAAGTCTAACTCATTGAATGCACACTTAAAAGTTGCTCATTTCATTATATGTAAAATGCACCTCAAAGGAGGAAAAAAAATCCTAAGCAAATGTTGAATTGCATGCATAATATTTGGGAGATGTGTATGAATGCCTGCAACTTACTTGAAATATAAAAGAACAAAGAAGGCCATGGAATGATGGGTAGCTAAAAAATTGGAAAGATATATAATAAAGCAACCATGGTAAAATATTAGCGTTATAATCTAGATGGTGGATATATGGGGATTCTTTATAAATGTTTTTCAACTTTTCTGTATGTTTAACATTTTTCATTGGAGGATAAAGAGACTTGCATAATACAGCAGAAAACCATGGAAGCTAAAAGCTCAACTGAAAGACTTGTAGAGCTCTTCAAAAATAAACGTGAATTTTAAGTCTTTCTTAAGGGACAGAGATGCAGTCATCCAATTGCTAAGTATTTATCAAATAGCAACCATAGTTTCTGTTACTGAGAAGCTTAACATTTGTTGAAGAAGTATTTATAAGAGAGATAATCATGCTTATGAAAAATTATAAGGCAATATTTATTATGGCATACAACTGTAAAAGGTTACAGACCATATTGTACCATCAGAAATGCAGCATTTGAATACAGGCATAGTGCTCCAATAACAGTAATGTAAGTAAGTAGCCATCAGCCATTAACACAGAGGTGGTGATTTTCTCTTCTCAGGCTCATGGGCCAGACATCCCTGTTAGAGTTATTT
>CAUYQU010001591.1:0-10243 GCA_963574635.1 Cheracebus regulus
AGGCAGTCAGATTGCTTGAGGTTAGGAGTTTGAGACCAGCCTGGACAACATGGTGATAGCCTGTCTCTACTATAAAACAAAAATTAGCCAGACGTGGTGGTGCATGCCTGTAATTCCAGCTTCTTGGGAGGCTGAGGCAGGAGAATCACTTGAACCCATGAGGAAGAGATGGCACCATTGCACTCCAGACTGGGCAGCAGAGCGAGACTCCCAATCTCAAAAAAAAAAAGAAAGAAAGAAAGAAAAAGAAAAAGACAATGCCAGTTGCAACTGGTTACCGGAAGCAGAGTTGGTTTCCCTGGTCTTGGTGGGGAGTACAGGCCTGACCTCAGTAAGCTCCATCTCCTGCATCTGTCCCCTGGAGATTCGGACTCCTGTTAAAGGAAGCCAAGGACAGGCGGGTGCTGCTTCTTGGGATGCAGTAGAGGCAAGGCCTGGGGGTGCACTGTCAGCCCCCAGATGACTCTGCCTGATGGGTAGGGGGCTCAGCTGCAGTAGCTTAATGTGCTGGCGAAAGATGCATGAAAGATGCACATTCAACTGAGCCACCACATGAGTCTGGGGAAGAAAGAGGTGTTTAGGTGGCTGCTGGCACAAGCCTATGGCCCTCTGTGGTCGCTGGGAGGCCAGCACTCCAGCTGTCTACAGCCTCCAGAGTGGAGCTACTCTCCTCACAGTGTTGCCCTGACCCAAATCAATGGTGCTAGGAGAGTCAAGAGATGATTTGTTTGACCGTCTCACCATTTCAATGATGTGGATTTGTGGTAACTGAATAGAAAAGGATCTACCTGAACATAGGAAAAAATTCAATTAACACCCCAGTTTGTGCAATTTTGCTTGGAATCACTCTTCAGAAGTTATTAATGGGTGAATGCTTAATCAAATAATTAACTGAAGGTATAGCTAAGCAGAATACAATGCTGTCATCATAAATGTGGCGGGCTAGGGAGAAGAGGGTGAGCTAGGCTGACTCCGACTTACCTGTCCTAAGGAGTGGCTGTGCATGGGACTGGAGAGAGAGCAGCAGTGTCCAGGGCTGGTGTGGGGACACAGACTTTGTGTGCTGGGCTGGTGCATGCCCTGGACAGTAGCCAGGCCTCTCCCCAGGCCCTTGCTGGTATCCTTAGTGCTGTCAACCACTCCAGGCATCTGTCTGCCTTGTGACCCTTGGCTCTCTGCCTTCCAGAAGCATCCTTCTCCTGGTTCCCCTTCTTCCCCTCTGGCTGATCTGCTCTAGCCCCATATGCCCAGTGTGACTGTGATCTCACCTCCTGTTTTCCCAGAAAATTAAAGAGATAACCTACATGCACTCAGAAGGCATCCTGGCTGGGGAGCTGAAGCACGGGCCCCTGGCACTGATTGACAAGCAGATGCCCGTCATCATGGTCATCATGAAGGATCCTTGCTTTGCCAAATGCCAGAATGCCCTGCAGCAGGTCACGGCCCGCCAGGTGAGGGTTCTCCACTGGACTGGGCCAGCTCTCTCCTTCTTTTCTCCATGCATGCCCACCTCACCACTGTCTGCCAGTATCAGTGATGGATGGATGGTCTGGCCAGTGAGTAGCTGTGGCCACACACTCTCCCCTGGGCCCCCTTGTGAGGAGTACACGCACTTGGAAAGGAATTGGTCAGCCTGCAGCTGTCCCACATGGCTCTTCAGTGGGGCCCAGGAACCCAAACTGCCATGAGCAGTGCCAGATCCTGGCCTGGAGCTCAGGGGAGATACTCCTGGTGGAGATCCCTGAGGCAGGGTTTCCCCAGGTTCTGCGGCCAAGCAGCTCTGATGTGAACTACCTAGAGTTAGGTCAGATCTCACAGGGCAGGGGCACAGCTTTACCCAAGACTGTCCTCGCTTCAGGCACCTGCTGCAAGCCACAGGTCCACCCACACGTCTGAGCAACTATGTATCGAAGGATTCCCAACTCTCCCCTCAAGTTCAGTAATTTTCTAGAATGAATCATAAAACTCAGG
Source organism: Cheracebus regulus (assembly GCA_963574635.1). Lineage (NCBI taxonomy): Eukaryota > Metazoa > Chordata > Mammalia > Primates > Pitheciidae > Cheracebus > Cheracebus regulus. The sequence goes on from CAUYQU010001591.1 coordinate 1,972, forward strand.
AAATCACTATACTATTATAGTTTTATTATAAAAGATAAAAATCACAGTCAACCCAAAAGAAGGAACCCACAGTGTGAAGGCCCCAAATGTGAAGCTTGTGTCCTTAGGATGTGTCACCCTCCCGCACATCACTGTGTGTCACCAGGAAGCTCCTGTGAGCTTCTAGCTTCAGTGTCCAGAGTTTGTATTGTGGTTTTATTAAGTGGCAGGATGGAGTGAACCACTGGCCATGTGATTAAATTCAGTCACCAGCCCCACTTTTGTCCTTAGAGGTTGGGAGGTCATGCTGACTGGCTCGTGTCTCAAAGCCCTAACCCTCTAATCATGTGGCTGGACTTTCTGGCAGGGTGAGACCCCATCCTGGAACTATCTGCAGGCACATCATGAGTTATCTCCTTAGCATAAAGTCAGGTATAGTCCAAGGGATCCTTCATAGACAACAAAGATGCGTCTATCACATGGGAAAGTCCAGAGGCTGGGAGCTTCCTCCCTGAAACCAGTCACAAAGACCAACCAAATGCTTTGTTCACAGCAGCTGCCCTGAGGTGGGAGGGCAGCGTTCATGAAGTTTCGGGAAAGTGAAATCCAACAAGGTGCCCCATCCAGATGCTGCCACACCTGGCTCAGTACCGTGGTCAGAGTTAGGGTATAAAACACAGTTGCATTGTTTCCCCACTGAAAACCCTCCCATACCTTCCTGTCAAGCCACAGAGGCCCACAGGCTGGCATCATCTGGCCCTTTCCTCTTGTTTCAGAGTTCCAGGCACTCCAGCTTTCCTTCTGTTTCCCACTCATGCTGTGCTTGAGCCTGCCTCCAGGCCTTTGCGCTGGCTGTCACTGCTGTCTGGGATGCCCTTCCCACAGAATGCTTTGCTGAGAGTTGGCTCCTCATCATGTAGGGCTCAATTCAGATGACTCTTGTTTTGAGAGAGCTTCAGAGAACTCACCAGTCTCCCAATCACAGGATAATGTGATTATCCTGTTTTCTTGCCTTGGTGGCATTTCTTTGGAATTTATCTTTATTTATTGGTTTGCTTGTCTAGGTTTTTGTTTTCCACCACTAGACTATGAGCCCCACTAGAGTTAGGAGTGAGTCTGCCCTGCTCTCGGCAAGGTACAAATGGGTGCCAAATGATGCAGCAGGATGGCGATGTCCTTACCAGGGAAGGGCAGAAACACACCAAAAAGCATCAGACACTTTGTCCTTTCCAAGCATTTGTGTCCCACACATACCACCTCACCCATGATTCAGCAAATACAAAAGAGGACCGTTCTCATCACAGTAATGTAGCTTCCAGATAACGTCACATGTGTCAGGGACTGCTTCTTTCAGAGATGATCTACTGGGATCCTATTTCTCTGCTCTAGGGTTGCCCCATTATATTGTGCTCCAAGGACGATACTGAAAGTTCCAAGTTTGCTTATAAGACGATTGAGCTGCCCCACACTGTGGACTGCCTCCAGGCCATCCTGAGCGTGATTCTGCTGCAGCTTCTGTCCTTCCACCTGGCTGTCCTCCGAGGATATGACGTATGTCTAAAAACTGCATCTACCAGCAGAGGGGAGAGACATAACCCCAAAGTTCCTTTGTGTTCTTTAAATACTTGAAGTAAATAATCATAGGAGAAATAATTTCATTTAAAGTAGCTTTCTTTTTAAAGTAGCTTAAACCACTCCCACCCCCTCCAAAAAAACAAGCTGGAAACTGCAAAATTATGTATAGAGAAGATTATGACATTAAATTACAACCTGGCGAGGTGATGTGGCTCACGCCTGTCATCTCAGCACTTTGGGAGATCAAGATGGAAGCACTGCTTGAGGCCAGGAGTTTGAGACCAATCTGGGTAACATAGCAAGACCCCACCTCTACAAAAAATTTTTTGCGTAATATTCCATCACAATCATATAGCATGATTTTCTTAATGGTTACTTAGTCTTCTACTATTTAAACTGTTCCCAATTTTTTGTCTTCATAAATAACACAGCAGCAAACATCTTTGTACATAAAATGTTGCTACAACGTTGTCCCACATTTAAGATTTGTCCTTAGTCTAACAAATGATCTAACAGTTTGGACTCCTAACATACATTGCCAAATTATGTTCCAGAAAAGAACCATTTTTTTTTTTTTTTTGAGACAGTTTCGCTCTGTTGCCAGGCTGGAGTGCAGTGGCACAATCTCGGCTCACTGCAACCTCTGTCTCCCAGGTTCAAGCGATTCTCCTGCCTCAGCCTCCCGAGTAGCTGGGACTACAGGCAAACACCACCACACCCAGCTAATTTTTGTATTTTTGGTACAGACTGGGTTTCACCATGTTGGTCAGGATGGTTTCAATCTTTTGACCTCATGATCTGCTGGCCTCAGCCTCCCAAAGCGCTGGGATTATAGGTATGAGCCACTGTGCCCAGCGAAGAACCAATTTATGATCTCACAGCAAATGTGTAAGAACACACAGTTTATAGTGCAAAGAAAAGTTTCATTACGTTATTTTGAGCTTTTAAAAGAACACAACAATACAAGGAATATAATGAATACCTGAATATGTACATATAATCCAGAGCTGATATTTGCTAACATGTTTTCATGTTTCATCTTTTTAAATATCTAAATGTAGTAACACCTTGCAGATACAGTGGAAGCCTATGAACCATTCCCACATTTCCTTCCCGCTCTACCCTAAACAAGTCACAATGGAATTCATATAAATTCTTCCAAGAAAAGTGAATTTTTAACACTACACATCAAGTTACCTGTGTTTAAAAGCATAAGCCATATTTTTTAAATCATGTTAACAAATCATGACAGACATCAGGTGCACAATAAATGTTTATTGGGGGACTAAACCCTACACAGTTAAATGAAGCTTCTGGACTAAGGAAGCAGGTCTCCAGATTGGTTGGAGGTGACCATGGTGAACATCTGTCTCCTTATTTTCAAGTACCCTGAAAATTGTCCTTGTGATGTAGCATGTTGCTGAGATCTGTGGGGTCCTGAACACCTACTTTCTTACATTTTAGGTTGACTTTCCCAGAAATCTGGCCAAGTCTGTAACTGTGGAATAAGGATAAGACCATGACAAGACCATCACCACCTTTAATCTGATTCCAGACCTGTCCCAACAGCAGTGATGCTACATGGGGAGAAAAGTGGGCATCCAACATGTTCTGTGTGTTCCCGTAGAGTCTGACAACTTCCACGTGCCTTCTACCCAAGTGCTTTTGCTTACAGCAGATACTGTTTCTCTGTGTCCTGAAGTCGCCAGAGGAGAAGAGAATCATTGTTTACACGTGGGGATCAGAGCAGACTTCTCCACTATCGTGCAATAGAGATACAGCTCTCTTCAGAGTAACTGTGAACCTTTTATAACCAAAACTAGAGTTAGTTTTAAAACACAAAATATTTATAATGATGATTGTACAGCTTTTAAGTTATTTTTCTAATATGCGGCTTTCTGTAGCTATGGTAATGGCCAAACTGTTTATCCCAGCTACCCATGCGCTGTCTCCAGGCTTGCTCCTGTCAGGTGGCATTCTTCTCAGATTTGAGCACAAGGCATTGGCCCTCTGGACTCCTCTCTCCTTTACTTTCCTCTCTAGGCTGCTCCTGAATCCTGTTCCCTGACATCCATGAAGCCCCTCCAGCCAACCACCTTTGCCTCTTATAAGTCCAATTGAAATCTCGGCCTCCTCTAATATTTCCTTCTCGTGTGTGGCCCAAATCTCTCCAACTCTCCAACTTCTGTTTAATCTGATCATGGCTCTTTTTAAGACCAGGCAGCATTTTGGTCCCTGCTCCTTGCCCACAGTAAAACAGCTTGAAATAGCCCATGCAAGAGAGTAGTTTCAAGTGGGCAACTCTAATCTCTATTTAAAAGCGTGCACAATCAAAGTACTATGCAATGTTAGGACAATAAAGAACATACCAATTTTTTTGTCTTGTGTGTTTGCATTTTGTTACCTTCATTCTTTCTGTGTACTCTGGATTTTGAGGACTGTGCAGGAGCTCAGCAGTGTTTGGAGGGGCAGACCTGTTTGTTGGTAGCCATTGGCCTCTTCCACACCTGAGACCTGTGGTTTTCTAGTAGGAAAATGAGGGCTGTTTTCTAGGATACAACAAATGCAGGAGATTTGGGACTCAGTAGAGGGGCCACTAAACCTGGAGGGGGTTGGCCAGAGCCTGGAGACAGCATAGAGGGGTAAAACTCTCAAATTCATATTTTTTTCCCAAAAAACCTATTATAGTTCTTGATTTTATCAATACAATCTGGCAGGACGACTGAAAGCCAGAGAGAGTTCTGAAGTTTTGTAAAGTTAGAATTTAGGTTCCCTACATAAGTGCTATCACACACACCCTGAATGATGTCTTCATGTCAATTAATGTGTGTAGCACTACTATCTCATTAAACCCTGTTCAGGACTACCTATGGGCTACTCAGCAAATTTTCATCCCCTCCTATGCCCTCCCCTGTATCACAGGGGCTGGAAGCCTGGGAACTACCTTTCCAGGTTATCCACCAGTGAAAGGCACTCATGGGAGACTTGGAAGATAGCTGGATGGCAGAAATCATATTTTGTATTTCTCACTGGCAGAAGCAGATAGAAACATGGCTTTAGCAGACGAGGTTCTGCTATGGCCCTTGGGTGTTCCCCAAAATGCACCCACCTCAGCATCCCAGGCAGTGGTGACCATGAACAGAGGTTTCCTGTGGATTCTCCAAAATCCCAACTCTGGAGAGCTGGCAGGAACCAGGCACTGCAGGGCTTTTCCTGACTTCTGCCCTCCTGGCCCTGGGTCAGTCTCAGGGGAATGCCTAGAATGGTTCCTGTCCTACTGATCAATCCATGAGCAATACAACTTCCAAGATTAGGAGACTACAAACTAGCCAGAACATTTTTCTCTGGACAAGACCTAGAAAGTGTATTTCATCCTTATGCCCAAGAGGTGATGGCCATTCTGACTTTTGTGCTAATTGTTCCCTTGCTTTTCTTTATAGTTCCACCTGTGTATCTACCCCCAAATACCCTATCTAGTTTGAAAGTGGAGGGCAACTGCATGCTGGTTGAGCAAGGAGAGGGCGGCCCTGCCTTCACTGGACGGAGGTTCTAGGAGGTGAGCGGATCAGTCTCCGGGGCATGGTCTGACTCCTGCTCCTCTGGGAGCTGTCAAGGCCCCTCCTGGGGAAGTCATGAACAAGGTTTCAAGGAAGTCTTGGGAAACACAGGGCTCAGCACCGGCAGGCACCTGGCAGGGCCAAGGTGGGGACCAGGCACTGGACCTGCAGCAGAAATACAGTCAGAGGGAAGGGGCTGCCCTGTACTTCCTGCTTCCAACCTCACCATGGCCTGCCTACAGCTCTTGGTAGCGGGAAAGCTGGAAAATTCTGTGAGCGACAAGCATCCTCAGCAGAGGAGGAGAGAGCCCCTTATCAGCACATGGCCAAGCCAAGTACGGCCGAGAACCTAGGCCTGACTCTCCTAGGCATTCTGTCCTCAGGCTAAAGATGGCCTGATGGAAATGGGGTCTTGGTGAAGACAGTTCACCACATGGGTTGCACTGCTCAGTATGGCTCAGTCACCTTCCACGTCTGGGGTTGCAGAGCCGTCACCCCAGAATCCCTTCTCACTGTCCTCCATGGGCCTCCCAGGCCAGGTCTTCTGTGTCAGGCTCCTGCTTTCTTTATCTGTCTTCCTTCTTCTGAATTTCCTTTATTGTTCCGGTGAAGCACATTTTTCTTGAGAAAAGGTGTTTGAGCGCTTAGTTCAGGCTGCTCTAACAGCCCTGATGCCTTATAAAAATCAGACATTTATTTCTCACATTTCTCAAGACTCGGAAGTCCAAGATCAAGGCACTGGCAGATTGGGAGTTTTCTTGGCAAGGGCCTGTTTCCTGGTTTGTACAGAGCAGCCTTCTTTCTGTGTCCTCACATGGCAGAAGGGGCAAGGAAGCTTTCTGGGTCCTCTTTGATAAGGGTACTAATCCCAATCATAAGGGCTTCACCCTCACAACCTCATCACCTCCCAAAGGTCCCACCTCCTAATAATCACATGGGGCGGGGGTTAGGATTGCAACATATGAATGTGAGGAAACACATTCAGGCCATAGCAGAAGACAAATTTTTGAGAATTGCAGACGTGGAAATGATTTTTTAAATTTATACTGGATAGACGGTTTAGCTAAACACAGAACTTGAGGTCATAAAAAAAAGTATTCTTGCAGAATTTTAATTTTTATTGCTTCATTGTCTTGTTCCCTGTGTTGCTATTGAGGAGTCCAAAGTCTGAAGTCTTTGTAGGTGACCTTTTTGTGTCCTTGTTTCCTGTGTTCTGAAATACCACAAGTTGCCTAGAGTCACTTTTCACTTAGAGTTGATTTAGTTTGGTAACTTGTGCCCTTCAGATCTAGGAAGTTTTCTTGAATTACTTTGTTGTGGATTTCTCTGTTTCTCTGCCGTCTCTGGAGTGTCTATTATTCCAAGTGTGATGCTGCTGGACTCGCCTCTAATTTCTTTTCTATTGTTCATTCGTAGTCTTTTGCCCTAGTTGAGAGATTTCTTCAATTTTTATCTCCCAACCTGCTACTAATATTTTTCATTGGCTCCAAAGTGATTTAATTTTTAAGGATTTTTTTTCTCTATTGAATATATAACATATTTTTTAAAACTACCTAAAGTCTGTACTTTTTCTGTATTCCCTTAGTTCTTCTCTAATGGTCTTTTTCTGTTCTAAGTTAATGTCTCCTTAGTTTCCTCTTGGCTGTGAGAGTTTCCCAGATTTTGTCTTTAATGACCTTGACAGTTTTGAAGACTACTGGTGGGTGCTTTGTAGACTGTCCCTCAATTGGGTTAATGCTTTTCTCATGGCTAGACTAGGGTTATGGGTTTTGGGGAGGAAGATCACAGAAGAAAGTCCCCTTCTCATCCCTTCATATCATGGGTGCATATTATCCACATCTTATAACTGGTGTGTGGCCTTGACCACCTGGCTGAGGAGGTGTGAGCCAGGTTTCTCTGCTGTAAAAGTCCTCTATTTTCCTCCTTCTCCATATTGTACTGTTTGGAAGGAAGTCCTTAAACTTGGCCCACACTTAAAGGGTAGGATGTTATGTTTCACCTCCTTGAGGGAGGACTATCTAAATGAATTATTTGGAATTCTTCTGCACAGACTTGTCTATTCCTTCCAATTTATTTATATTAGTATGAACCATATTTATTTTGTATTTTGAGTCATATCCATTACTATGTTACTTTGTTGCTCCAATATACTCTTGTCTCTTTGACATAGCCACGTGTGTGTGTGTTTACACGTGCCCGTGTGCATGCTACAATATTCTCCAGGTTTGTTTTGTCCATACCCTGCCCCAGCCCTAGAATCAGCCATTTCTCCAGGGATCCTCGGTTCCTTTTATGGTGAAAAACATTAGAGAACAAGATCTGGGCTCTGGGTATGCTCGCTGCTACTGAGACATCACTGCTTCTAGGCCAGCTCAGCTGACAGAGCAAGGCCATATTGCATATACCTGTGCTGAATAATTTTTAAATGGCTGGTTCTTGTTTTAAGGATGTAATATTTTTTTATTCTCTCTGAAGCCAGCAACAGTCTTATTTTTATTTTTTCAAATTTCCTTCTCCACAGAGTCTGTTTCTTTCAAGATGCAGTTTTTTGTCTTACTTTTCTTAGCCATATGACACTGAGCTGTCTGTTCAGATTCAAAGTGGGCTGACTGGAAGTTCTAAGCACATGGTAGGGCTGGTTGATGCAAGACTCACTGCTGGTAAATCTAGCAGGGGGCGGAGGTGTCATAATGTTCATATCTCAGATCTTCCCTTTAGGGCTGGTCAGACTTCTGGAGAACAGCTTCCTGGCTCCCTGCCTGAGAGAATGGGCCCAGCTGCTGGTGTTCTGGGGATTCCCAGAGGAGGAGAGCTAAAAGCCACTGCGTTCAGCATTCAGCTATACAGCCCCCAAATAACCTTATTTCCATACAGTGCCACACCCTCAACTGCGTCCCAGCTCAGATACCCTCATTCTTATCACAGAAGAAATCTCCAGATTTCCACCTTTCCCAACAATTCTGCCCTTCCCTGCCATGTCCTCACACGAGCCTGACTGCCCAGAATGGCTGACTAGTCTTAGGATGGAACCCCTGTCCAGGGGGCCATCAGAGTCCACTGTTGTGGGTTTTCAAACTCCATTAGGGCCTGCAGTGGCCTCCATGGCCCTAGGGTTTCCAGGCTAGCTCTACCCTTGCCTTCCCCAGGTGTGATGTCAAAGG
>CAUYQU010001593.1:0-64925 GCA_963574635.1 Cheracebus regulus
GAGGTAGGAAAAGTATTCTCTTTGCCACCCACTGCTCCTTCTCCCTCCCTTTTGTAAAAGCCTATAGTCTTTAAGGCTTAGACCAAATCAGCCTACCCCTTTCTCCCCCTTCTCATAAGAATCATTTGAGGAGTATCTTGCCATGTGTCTCTCTGCATTAAGACTATCTGATCTTTGACAAACTGGACAAAAACAAGCAATGGGGAAAGGATTCCCTGTTTAATAAATGGTGTTGGGAAAACTAGCTAGTCATGTGCAGAAAGCTGAAACTGGACCCCTTCCTTACACCTTATACAAAAATTAACTCCAGATGGATTAAAGATTTAAACATAAGACCTAACACCATAAAAACCCTAGAAGAAAACCTAGGCAATACCATTCAGGACATAGGCATAGGCAAGAACTTCATGACTAAAACACCAAAAGCAATGGCAACAAAAGCCAAAATAGACAAATGAGATCTAATTAAACTTAAGAGCTTCTGCACAGCAAAAGACAAAGGGCTAATATCCAGAATCTACAAAGAATTAAAACAAATATACAAGAAAAAAACAACCACATCAAAAAGTGGGCAAAAGATACGAACAGACATGTTTCAAAAGACATATATGTGGCCAACAAACATATGAAAAAATACTCATCATCACTGGTGGTTAGAGATATGCAAATTTAAACCACATTGAGATATCATCTCATTCCACTTAGAATGGTGATCATTAAAAAATCTGGAGACAATGGATGCTGGAGAGGATGTGGAGGAATAGGAATGCTTTTACACTGTTGGTGGGAGTGTAAATTAGTTCAACCATTGTGGAAGACAGTGTGGTGATTTCTCAAGGACCTAGAAATAGAAATTCCATTTGACCCAGCAATCCCATTACCTGGTATATACTCAGAGGATTATAAGTCAATCTATTATAAAGACATATGCACAGGTATGTTTATTGTGGCACTGTTTATAATAGCAAAGACTTGGAACCAACACAAATGCCCATCAATGATAGACTGTATAAACAAAATGTGGCACATACACACCATGGAATACTATGCAGCTATAAAAAAGGATGAGTTCATGTCCTTTGCAGGTACATGGATGAATCTGGAAATCATCATTCTCAGCAAACTGACACAAGACCAGAAAACCAAACACTGCATGTTCTCACTCATGAGCGGGTGTTGAACAATGAGAACACATGGACACAGGGAGAGGAACATCACACACAGGAGTCTGTTGGGGGGTGAGGGGTATGGGAGTGGGGAGATTGGGGAGGGATGTCATTAGGAGAAATACCTAACGTAGGTGACAGGGGTTTGGAGGCAGCAAACCACCATGGCATGTGTATTCCTATGTAACAATCCTGCAAGATCTGCACATGTACCCCAGAACTTAAAGTAAAATTAAAAAAAAAAGTACTGATCCACTATCTTCTGCTTTTTAGCTCCTGTCCTCATTCCAGGCAAAGTCAACATCCTTATGGACCCCACATTAGGGTCCTGGCCTCTTGGTTCCTTGAATTTCTCACATTCAATGACCTTTACTTCATCTGAGACATTCACTCCATGATGAGTTGCTGGACCACATCATCCACAGAAACATCTCCACCTCCAAAATCATGAACTTCCACATTTGTACTAAAAGCTTCTATCCTTCTACCTCAATTGTCCAAATACATCCACTGCATGACTATGCTGACCTCAAAACTTTCAGCCCATTCAACCCCATTTCCATCCATCACCCCCTGTCTTCACTTTCCACTTTATCCATCTTTGCTTTCTTATTACATAACTTTAGTCAATCTATTTTCAAATAACTCCAAATCAGTTGTTGCTTACTTTTTAAAATTTCACTTACCTTGAAAAATCTAAATCCTGACAGAAACAACCCACTTTCTTTTGTCCACACCTGAGCAGCTGGGCACAGGAGGAAAAAATCAGAAAAGTAGGAAGATAGATAGATACAGCTATAAAATAAGGAACACTGTCTTAGGTCAAGTTTCCTGGAAACTGATTCTGATATGGAGATTTGCGTGTAGGAGGATTATTGCAGAACCATCTCTGGAATATCTCAAAGGGAGAGAGAAAGGCAGGCGTGGGCAGAGGGAGAATTTGACCCATGACACAGCTGCAACAATGGCCTTGGCCAACCTCACTAGAAGCTCTGGAACCAAGATGGCTCTTCAGAGTTGTGCCACATTGAGGCAACAAGGCTGGGCCTTTGAGGATATGGGATGCCTCTGGGAAGGCAGAGTGGTTAACTTAAACCCTTGGCTGGGAGTAATTCCTGGGAAGTGACTCATCTTGAAGCCATCAGCAGCCAACACTCCCATGGCTAGGGGTTCCTGAGACAGAGTCTTACTGGAGCACCACAGAACCCACTTCATCATACCCATTATAGTTACTGGCTCTGCATTCTTCTTGCACTGCCCCTATCTGTAAACTGCTTCTCCAAGACTCTGGCTGTTCTCATTTCCTGAAAAAGCTTCTGTCTTCTGACCTTCCTACTTCATGTCTATTTCAGATTTCTCTTTCCCTGAGTTGGCACCTCTGCTAGCCTGTGTGACTTACCTTGTGATGTGACTCATATGCTTGTCCTCGAGCGGCGTGAGCCCCTGGTCACCAAACTCCTCTTGGGCTGTAGCTGCTGCACATATCTAGCTACTGTCAAAATTGGGTAGAAAAGTGCCAGTAAACACTCCAGTGGATCACTGGAGAAACAAATGTATTTCTCTCTGTCAACATTGTGTAAAGTGTAGCCCAACTTCCTTCTGCTTGTTAAGGGAAATTAACCTGCCTGGAGGGTGAGTGCTTTCTGTGCCTGCCGCTCTTATGATACGACTCGCCCAAAGTGGCCATAAGGCAGCAATAACATATTTTTTTCTTTTTTTGAGGCAGAGTCTTGCTCTGTCACCTAGGCTGGAGTGCAGTGGCTCAATCTTGGCTCACTGCAACCTCCGCCTCCTGGGTTAAAACAATTCTCCTGCCTGAGCCTCCTGAGTAGCTGGGAGTACAGGTGTGTGCCACCATGCCCAACTAATTTTTTTTTTGTATTATTAGTAGAGATGGGGTTTCACCATGTTGGCCAAGCTGCTCTTGAACTCCTGACCTCAGACAATCTATCTGCCTTGGTCTCCAAAACTGCTGGGATAAGAGGCATGAGCCACCATGCCCAGCTAGCAATAGCATAAGTTTTAATGACATTCTTGGTCTGTCTCCAGTGAAAAACTTACATCTGGTAACATAAAGGGTCACTGGGAGTGATGGTAAACAGGGGCACCCCAACTGCCATTCTTCAGTGTCTGAATTTATTTCTATATAAATACATGTAGTACATGTACAATGATCATGAACTTAGGAAGCATGGCAGTGTATTGCATCCTGGAAGAGAGGTTCTCCATTCATTCAAAGAATCATGTAAAAACTGGCACCTCATCTGTATCCTCAAAAGACCATTCCATTGCTCTAACAGGTTGTTGATTTCTTAGGTGTCATTGTATGTAGTAAGATGAGTGAATTTCATGGTCATGTGCCCTATCTTCCCTCCCTTGCTGTAAAGTGGGTCTCCTGGTCTAATGTGATGTTGTGCAGGATCTTATGCTGCTGGGTTAAATACTGACGAAGACTTTAGAGAGTATGCTGGCTGAGGCCTGTGGGCAGGGAAGGTAAGCCCAGACTTGGAATATGTGTTTATACTATTAAAATGAACCTCTGCTGATTCTAGGATGGAAGAAGTTCCATGTAACCCGTTTGCCATCAAATGTCAGACTGGTGTCCTCTAGGGATGCTGCCATATGGGAGACGTAGCATTTGTCTCTGCTGGCAGGTTGGAAATTTGGCAGGGTTAAGAGCTACAGCAGCTGAGATAAGCAGGGGCTCATGCCCCTGAGTCTGTGCCTTGTATCCATTCCTGCTACCATGGCCACTCCATTTCATAAACCCACTGGGCGAGACAAGATTCTGTTATTAGAACCTGGCTGGTGTCAGCTGGCTTAGTTATTCCCTTTAAATGCTTATTTAATTCTCTTATGGGACAGAGGCTCTCTGGAGGGTATTAACATATGACAGAAAGATCTTCACACTTTGGGCCAGTCCCATAGGTGAGTCTCTTAGCCTCTTCGCCATTCTTTCTTGGCCCAGTCTTCTAATCTGTTTTCCTCCAGGGCCCTGATCAACTGCCTGAGACAATTACCATTTTCCATGAGGCCATATAGAGTCCTATTTCAGGCCACTTTTATTTCCACTCAGTGTGAACAACCAAACGTCTCACCTGCTGGTAGCGTTTCTCTTTAATACTCTTCAAGGATCACCCCTGAGTAGGGATAGAGTGCAGCACAAAAGTTCACTTTCGGTTTCTGCTCACACACCAAACTAACCCATCCATGCCCACGTTCAATCTCTCTCTCCTGTATCAGGTAGTTATTGTCCAGAGGTGAGCTGAAAGAGAGATGCCAGTGTAACTAGTGCAAACAGAAGGGTCTGGGCCACCTGCTGATATGGCTTATTTAAACCCTTGGGGTCTACTTGTGCCTGGCCCTGGGGTTAGTTTCTCTGAACTGTGGGTCGTTGCTGAGCCTGTCTGAATGTATTACTTGGTGGATCTCATAGAACTCAGCTTATGAAGGGCAGTTCTGGATGCGCAGCCACTTGACATCTGGTCAGATGTTCAGTTCCTATCATGCCCTTTAGCTGCTAGTAGTCGTTTTTTGAATGGTTTATTAGTCTCTGCTGCACACAGCGTGGCCCTGCTACAGAATCCTAGTGGTCTACATTTTGATTCTCCTATTAGGATTTGTTATGACCTCCACATGGTATATTTTCCCTCCACAGATAACTCTAGTACCCACTACAGGGTCTCCAGGTCTATGGCACACGCATTAAGGCTGCTTGCACACCTGACTGACCTGGTGAAGTACTCTTTCCTGCTCCAGGCCCCATTCAAACATGGTGCCTTCCATTTTAGCCATGCAATGGGTTGGCACAGTATTCTCAAGTGTGACATAAGCTTCCTTTAGCATTGGAAGAGGTGTATTAAGCACTGTGCTTCCTTTTTATTGCTGGGATATGGGAGAAGCCATCACTTGCCCTTTATTTTGGAAGAAATGTCCTAGCATACCCCGGACACTTGGATCCCTAACATTTTCACTAACGTTACAAGTATCTTAATCTGCCTAGCTCTCTGCAGGCCAGGCTCCTTCTACCCAGCTGCCACATTGACTTTGTCAATCATTATGACATTGCATATACCTTGCTTTGGATGGTTAAATGCCACCACCTGGCTTCTGTTATTTCATGACTCTCATCTCTGTTATTACCAGGGAATTTAGTACTATAACAGCCTCTCCTCTTATAAACTCTAGCCTGCAGAGGACAGCCACCACTGAATTTTTCAAGAATTTTGGTAATCCTATGTATCAGTCAGCTCCAGACTGTCATAACAAAACATAACAGACTGGGTGGCTTAAACAACAGACATTTACTCTCATGGTTTTGGAGGCTGAAAGTCCAAGACCAAGACTTTTGTCAATTTGGTTTCTGGTGAGGGCTCTCTTCCTGGGTTGTAGATAGCTGCCTTCTCACTGTGTGTTCACATGGGAGGAAGGGACAGAGAGAGAGAGAGAGATAGAGATAGAGATAGAGAGAGAGAGAGAGAGAGAGAGAGAGAGAGAGAGAGAGAGAGAGAGAGAGAGAGAGAATGGGCTGTCTTGCATGTTTTTTCTTTTAAGGACAACAATCCTATGGGATTAAGGTTCCCTTCTTATGACCTCATTTAACCTCAATTACCTACTAAAGACCCTGGTTTCAAAATACAGTTACACTGTGGGTTATGGCCTCAACATATGAACTTGGAGGGTTACAGTTTAGTCTATAGTATCCACTCACCTATGCAATCCTTATTGCTTTGATAACCTGAAGTGTGCTTCAGGTTCTCCCATGGAACATGGTCAGTGGATCGTTTTTTCTGGCTTTGTGCAGTATATCCATTCTAGCATGGACCTTTGACCATCTGGCCTTTGATATGTGTTCTTCCATCATCTGCCACTACAGTTTTGGCATTTCTGCTTTATTTAGTGGAGCCATTCCTTTTCCCAAGCTTCCAAGAGATATCCTTTTTGCATATGAGCACCCTTTCTCATGATACTTGCCAGGGTGTTAATTCTATGTCCTGGAAGGGTGTTCCCATACCAATAAGCTCCCATTTATCTAGCCTTGCACCCTGCCACTCTTGACTCAACACCCTCAGGAGCCGATCTAGTGCTTACTTTCCCATCTCCTGCTGCTGCACGGGGCTATGTTCTGTAGCCCCTGGCATATGACCTTCTCTCTCGGTAGACCCAGCACTTCTCCAGTTGGCGTTATGCTAACTATGAATCTTGTGTTAAACAGGATACAAAATAGGGAGCATTTCATGCGGAGGGTAGTGGGGATGTTTTTCAAATAAGAGGCCTTTGCAACACTTTTAAGTAAGAAGGGAGGGAGTATCAGCATCTAAGGAGGATGGGGCATCTCCATAGACAGTTCTTGGGCATCTGGGGTTCCAAGGTCCTTGAGTTATCAACATAGATGTCCCCATCCCAATAGCCACGCTCCCTCCTTCTCAGTCATAGCCCTGACCTTGGTGGAGCAGACTTGCTGAAGTTGAGAATTAAATCTCCTCTAAGGCTTTTCTCCCCTTGTAACTCAGCTTTCTGTCTGATCCTCAGTCTTTCTTGACTCCTACTGCAAGACAGGGGGTTCTTGCTCTATGCTGCTTAGGAGGCTCTCTTTTACACTTAGCTTAAACTTCATAAATAACCTCCCTCAGCTTTTAATGTCTTTCTCTAATGCATCCATAGCACTCAGCAACAGCATTCCATTCCATAAATTTGAAACTTACTAGTTACTGATACTTCTCAAATGCTTGACATATCTCACCTGCCCATACTTGCCCTTCCACTGGAATCTCATCCCAGTTCAACACCAATAAACATTCTAATAACTGTGCCAATACAGCATGCCAGGGACTAACAGGACTCCAGCGGTCTCCAGTGATGAAGCCTTCACTCGCAGCTGACTCTACAGAGAGAGTGACACTGCTCCAAAATTCCATTTAAAAATCTGCTTCTTTATACCAACTGTCTTAGGTCAAGTTCTCTGAAAACAGACTTTGGAGATGTGCATGGAGGTTTATTAGGTATGCCATCAAGAGCCACATGTGTGAGGAATTGAGGGATGTGGAGCTGGGCTGAAACAAAGAGTGGAACTGCAGTGCATTTGCAGCAAAAGCCTCAGCCAACCCCATAGGGAGCATGGAGATGAGATGGCCCTGCTGAGTTGTCCCAAATTAATTTTAATGTAGTAATTATCCATCAGCCTTTCACTTTCTGGTTTTTGTGGCTTTAGAATTACAGTGAAGAAATTATTCCAAACCCAAGGTAACAGATTTAGTTTCTAATATTGTCTTTTATTTGTTTATATATTTACTTCCTTCAGTCCCTGATGGGCAAAATCAATTCATTATCAGTCAGTCAATCAATAAATACAAGATGTCTAACCAATCTAAACATTTAAGCCGTTTGGACTCAGTACCTTACAGTTCATGGTTATTCCTCTTACACTCTCCAGGTTGCTGTCGTGATCTTTGAGGAATCCTGGATTGTCAGTAATTGTCAGGGGGCCAGAAGGCCAGTGTCAGGCCCATTTATGACAAGGGAATAAGAAATAAAATAAAATTCCAAAATGAATGGTAAAAAAGAGATAGTTTGAGAATATCCAGAAAAAGAAGCAGAGAATCCTAAGACCTAGAATTCTCTAAGAACATGCCATGTCAGACTTGTCTATTTATTTTTCTTAGGTAAAGGTATTAGATTGGTAGATAAGGAAGGTGTGTTTCTGGTTTTCATTAATGTATCCTGAAAAAAAATCATATCATATTATACCATATCTTAAGATGTATTCAGAAAGGATCAAAGGATTCTTAGGCAGAAAACTCAGTGAAGCATCTAAAGATCTGAACTAATGATGAACTGGAGAGAAGTTTCTAGTGAACTTCTCCAAGGTTTGACTTCAGGTGAATGCTAGTCAAAGTTTTAATGAATGACTTTTATAAAGACAGAAGCCAGAGTCATCAAATTTGTGGATGACATGAATTTGGGACTGTTAGCAAATATTCTAGATGACAGAATCAGGTCCCCCCAAGTTCTTGACAAGCTGAAAGAATGAAATGAATCCAAAATGATGAAATTTAACCAAGAATAATGTAATATTCTATTTTAAAATCTCACAATTACAGAATAAGATCACTATAAAGGAGAAGCAGTACTTGTGAAGGAATATATACCTTCCTTCCTGAGATTTAGTTGGGAGTAAATTGGTGGTGGCCACCCAAAGCAAAGACTCTTGGCAACATGAATAAAACTGCAATGTCTAAAGTGGTAGAGGTGGTCATTTTGCCATATCTTAAGTGAAATTCTCTAAGAAGAAATGTGTTCTAGACCATCAGACCAAGTTTAGAGGAGAGGAATTAGAACAATGAAGGGCCATAAAACTTTGCATGTTGGTAACTGTTATGGAATTTGATGGTACCTAGCTTGGAGAAGACAAAGCTAAGAGGAATACATAGTCCCTGGCTGCAAATATTTGAAAGAATGCCATCAGAAGAAAGGGCTTGCTTGTTCTTTCTTTGCAAGCATTAGAAATGGGACCATACATAGAGACCTACAGAGAGACAGATTTAGGTTCAACATAATGAAAAACCTCTATTCTGATTCAGCTTTTTGAGTGCTCTGCCATGGCATGAGCTGTCTGAAGAGGTATGAGGTCCTGGTAACTTGAGACAACAGAGTATAGACCACATGAGGACATTGCATGTATGTTTAGGGAGAGATACAAAATTTACCATTTGGACACTGGACTGAATGAGGATTGAGGTTGCTTTCAGCCCTCAGATTCTGTTCTACTGAACTGAAAGCTAGTATTTCTGTTGATTTTAAGCAGGTCATTATTAAAATATGATCTTGTGCCCAGGGCACAGCAAAGCTAGAATGAAGGATGACCTTTAACGGAAGAGCCCTTTTGAAAGATTGTGACCTGTTCATATGCTGTGTCCATGTCTGTAAATGTTTTTGAGATGGAAGCAACAGAAGAGAATACTCCACCTCAACTCATCCCCTCTTTGTCTTCTCTAAGCTCCTAAAATGTGCTCTTCTGTCCTTAATTTAAAGCCAAGTATACAAGACTAAAAATATAAGACTCACAATGTTATTTCCTCCAAGAAATAGGATTGTCCAAGGTTAATAACAACTCCTATTTGTTAAATACTATATGCCAAGTACTATGCTAAGTACTTGATTATTTTTAGTCATTTAGTCTTCAAAATAATCCTATTAATGGATATTGTTATTATTGTTGTCAATATCCATTGATATTGATGGGGAATATCAAGGCTTG
Organism: Cheracebus regulus; assembly: GCA_963574635.1. Lineage (NCBI taxonomy): Eukaryota > Metazoa > Chordata > Mammalia > Primates > Pitheciidae > Cheracebus > Cheracebus regulus. The sequence continues at coordinate 9,424 of CAUYQU010001593.1, forward strand.
GATTGTCAGTAGTCATAGTAAGTGGCAGAGGTGAAACTCAAAACCAAGTTGTCAATCTAGTAATAAAATAATGCACATTGTTAGCCCCTATATGACACTGCCTCTCCATGGCAAGGAGAAGATTCTAGTTACACGTAAGACTTCTGATGGTAATGGAATCCATCATGCTTTCAGGAACAGCTGAGCTGACCTAAGTGTGGAGCAGGGCACACTGGAGAGGACGGTACATTTCAGACAAGTAAAGGAGCAATTGCTTAGTGCTGGCAACATTTTTGGACTACCAACAGCCACAGTCTGCTTGCATAAATGGAGTCTTATTTCAATTGGCTCATTTGCTCAGAATAACAAATACATGTGCCAATGTGGATAAAAACAGAAAGGCCAGAGAGAGAGAGAGAGAGAGAGAGAGAGAGAGGATGGAAAGGGCATTTTACTGGTATTTCAAGGAAACACACACACACACACACACACACACACACACACAAAATGTTCTTTTCTCATCTCAAAGGTAATATTTCCTCATTGTAAAACAAATTAGAAAATATAGAAAACACAAGGAAGAAGATATCATTTGCAATCATCACACTGCCCAGATGCCCGGATGACCACTGAGAACATTTAGGCTCATATAGTCTCAGTCATGTAGGAATACATTCACACATACTTTTTAATAAAAATGTGAGCATTCTCCGCACACTGTTTTTGCAGCCTCTTTTTCTCTCTGAATATATTGTTGTGACCATTTTTCCACCTCATTAAATTTTCTTCTACCCAATCATTTTAAATGGCTACATAGCATTCCACTCTATGATATGCCATAATTAGAACCTCATTTTTCACAAATAAATAAATAAATCATGGGGAAGCTCTCCTGCAGGTCAGGCACAAATGCTGCAAGAGGTGGTAGAGCAATGCTGAGGCCAGGATGGGAGGGAAGGAGGAGTGCAGGGAGCAGGAATGTTGGTTGGAGTTTTTATTTGAGGATCTGCTTGGGGGCTTTAAGAAATGGGAGCTGGTAAGGAACATTTGAAAGAGAGAAATTGCCCAAGAGGGAGGGAGGGAGGGGAGGCCATAGACTACATTAGGTTGCTGAGATGGATGATTTGGTTTGGCTGTGTCCCTACCCAAATCTCATGTTGAATTGTAGCTCCCATAATTCCCAGGTGTTGTGGGAGGGACCCAGCGGGAGACAACTGAATCGCAGGGGTGGTTTTCCCCCATACTGTTCTCCTGGTGTTGAATAAGTCTCACAAGATCTGATGGTTTCATAAGGAGAAGGCTCTTTCACTCAGTTCTCATTCTCTCTTCCAGCTGTCAAGTAAGAAGTACTTTTCACCTTCCACCATGATTGTGAGGCCTCCCCAGCCATGTGGTGCTGTGAGTCCATTAAACCTCTTTTTCTTTGTAAGTTACCCAATCTTGTGTATGTCTTTGTCAGCAGTGTTAAAATGGTCTAATAGAATGAGAGGAGATACAGGCTACAGAGACTCTTCTGGGGAGAGAAAGGCTGTTTGGGGAGGGGAACAAGAATCTTCGTTGAATAAAGAACAGAATAGGATCTGGAGAGGACCGTGACCAAGAGGGAAAAGCTGGAAGGCACAACTCTGTGTCTAGTCTGCTGTACAAAATCCTATGCCCACGTTGCCCCCACAGGCACTGTGACGGAGTCCCTTGGCCCTCAGAAAGCCTGGACTGTGGCTACCATCCTCATGGGATAATTATGCAAGAGAAGAGCTACGGGGAATGGGGAAGGGTATGACTCTGTGGTTGCATCTCCCTGGGAGATTCCTCAGCAGTGCCCCTCAGCCAGTGGCAAGGACAAGGAGAAGGACGAATTTGCTTCTCAGATCACGGAGTGCCTGGGAGCCACTGAATGTGCTTCCTCCTCCCTGCGCATCTTCCACTACAGCCTAGGGACCACACCATTGTATTCTTCTCTACACACAGGGCTCGTGGTCTGTAGGTGACAATGAATGTTTACAGGAGCCTCGCAGGTAGCACAGACTCATTTCTCTTGTGGTCATGCCTCTTGGTCGTCTGCAAGAGGAACCTAATGCCAAGGGTCTTATGAGTGACCTGGAAAGGAAGCGGGAGGCCATGGCGGCCAGCAAATGGAATAGGGAGGCGCATCAGGGTGGGATCAAAAGTCCTTCTTTTTGATCTCTGTCTTTACAAAGACAATCTGACCCCATTCCAGCATCCCTTTTACATAGGATTGAGGGGAGCAAATGCCAACCTTTTCGGACTGGAAGAGATCTTTGGAAATCTTATGTGAACCTCTTTATGGTGCTGAGGGTGTCTTGGATTGCACAAAGTTGAAACACCACATGCTCTGTGACCTTGAGCCATTAGATCTTAGCTTCCTTATTGATAAATAGAAGAGGTAATTTAAAAAGTCGATGTCATACATGTGGGGATTAAACACCTGAATGCCACCTTTCTGAAGAAGAGGTCAATTTAACACCTACTTTTCTCTGGGAGGGTGGTCTGTTGAGGCAGGGTTTCAGGCATCTGACTGCTAGTTTTCTAGATAAGTTCCTCCTTTTCTAGGTCTTGGATCTTAGCACTGTGTGCTCATCAGACCTGTTCTGTCAACTGAACTCAGGTCAACTTGTTTATGTTAGCAAAAGCCTCAAGAGGCATATGTTGGAACGCTATTATGAGATGGAGGGTATGTAAGCTGCTCTGGCTTGTCCAGGCTATTCTTTCTCTGCAAGCAAGCCATGTGGGTCCAAAATTTATCAGAGCAATGTTTGAGGATCATAGAATCAGAACCAGAGAAAAGAATTCTGTGACTCCAAGGTCAACTGGCTTTGACACCTGAAATATGTATCTTTATGGCAGGTAACTGCCTGTCACATGAATGGACACTCACAGCAGCCTGGAGGGGCAGGCTTGGAAGAGGACTTTCCCCTAGGAAGGCACAATATGATTGATTAGGGTTTTGCTTACTAAATTACAGTCTCACTCCAATATTATCTCCCTGAGATTGCTCCCAGGTGGCCTTGACTGGAGTTTTGGGTGTTTTTAAATTCTCACGCCGCACAATTACAGATAATCTCTGCAATGACTTTTACAGTTGCCTAATAATTTCCACTGCATGTAGGTTTTGCTAGGTTTCACTTGCAGGTGAAGACTGTATTCCCCAAGACTCAATTCTTGGGGTTCTCCCTATCTCATGATTATCCTCCTGTAGACTGAAAATGTAGAAGGAGAGCTGAACACCCAAGGCTTATTGTTCTTGAAACACTGGGGTGTGTTATCATTTTGTGTTGTTAATAACAAAAGTCATACCTCAGATCTCAGCTTCTAGATTGGGGACCTCTTCACTAGAAAAGCCACTCTTTTCTCTCCTGGGTATAAAGACAATAAACAATTTTGCCAAAGTGCAGGGAACACTTACCTGACTATCAGTGTCCAACAGTCTCTGTCTAGATTTTGCTTGATCTCACATAGGTCTCTTATGAAGCTGATATCTTGACATCTGCTAACTGCTAATTGCTTTCAGCATTAATGTAGTGGGTTTATTCCAACTGAGGAGCTGTCCTCTCCTCAGCTGGTACAGAACATCAGTCAGTGAATTGTATAAATATTTCTTTGATGCCTACTCATTAACCAGATAAACACAGAAGGCCATAGACCAGAAGCCATGATCTTTGAAGAGAAAACCCCTGAATGTTTGGTCAGCAGACACTGCAAGTGATAGAGTAGGCCACAGAATCTTTTTGGGGGCTATGGGGCAAGCTCCTAGGTTGCCAGGGGTCCTCTTCTTTTCCTCTACTCAGTAGGCTTCTTGCCTCTGATAAGAGATTATCAACAGCAAAATCTCAAAGGCAAGCTCTCTTCGAGTCGGTTCTCATGGTGTGGAGGCAGCTCAGGCTGGGCATTGACTACAAGGCCCCATAGCATGTCGTGCCATTGTTCTTGGACCTGTCTATTGTCCTCTGCGCCCGTTCCCGCCCACTGGCAGCTGTCTGAAGACTTCCAGGAGGTGGTGTGTTGCCTTCTCTCTCCCCAGTCCCGGCAAGGAACAGCGATCCTCTTCTCTAGTCCTTCCCACCCTTGTGGGTCCATGTTTTATGACTCAGCATTTTCTCTGAACTGGGAGGCTCTCGGGGCCCAGTCTGTTTGGAAGAATCTCCCTAGGTCCAGTCCTGAACCTTCCGCTGCCACCTCCTGCCTGGTGCTTCTGCCTGGACACTTAACAAAACCGGGGCATCTATTTCCACCAAGTAGTGTCCAGCGGAGGGTGTGGAGGGGAGAGCTCAGTGCTGTTTGTTTCTATCACACACATTAAAATCGATGGTGTTTGCTCATCTGGCGGAATGACAACTCATTCCTCTGGACAGGCTGGCTTCACAATTGCTCGTTCAAGGGGAAATCTGATAAGAAACAATAGTCTGGTCCTTGGGAGCGTTAAACTGTTGTATTCTAATTTAAACTTCAGGCACACTGACTGGTTTGTCTTCTCCTTTATATTTTTGTTTCTTTCTTTCTTTTTTTTAATTGATTTTTGATTCTTTTTTTTAAGAAAAGAAAAAATCCTCAAAACCGGCTGTCCAGATGAGAACATTCAGTAAGGTGATCACAGACTGTCTGCAAAAATGAGGTCTCATCCACTCAGCCCAGGCAATATTCAGATGGCAGGAAAGAAAGGATCCTCACACATTTCCCAAGGCACTTGTAAAGAAAGAGAAAAGGAGGGTCAGACCCATTGATGCCCCTGTTGCAGTACTGCTATTGACTTACGGGGCAGTCTTGGGCAAGGACAGTCTTTCAGCTGCGGGAGGAAGGCTGCATCTATTCTGAGGCATGAGCTGCCAGGATGCACAGATCGGGAAAACCATGCGGAATAATAATAGCAACGTTAAACACAATCCTTATGTTGGTTAAAGTGCTACAGTTTCCCATGTTCTTTCAATGCATTACCTTATTTAGAATCACAGAATTACAGATTATTGTGCAGGAAAGAATGATTGAGAACAGCTAGTTTAAACCATGCTTCTTAAAAAGGAGGAAATTGAAGCCAGGAGACATGAAGTGGCTTGCTGAAAGACTCACTTCCCATAGCAGCTCCACGAAGGGGCAGGACAGACAGGCTTATTCAGTGCTTTTTCATACCTACTGTGTACCAGCCACTCTGTTATGCTCTGGGCATACAATGATGAACAAGGGGGGTGACATACTCCCACAGAGCTTAGAGATTGGTGACCGACAGAGAGACAATGACACCACATCGTGATGGTTATTATGAGCTGCTGTGAGACTCCTTAAGAAGGGCACCTAACCAGCCTGGCACTCACGCCTGTAATCTCAGCACTTTGGGAGGCTGAGGCGGGTAGATCAGGAGGTCAGGAGTTTGAAACCAGCCTTGCCAAGATGGTGAAACCTCGTCTCTACTAAAAATACAAAAATTAGCTGGGGGCGGTGGCGGGTGTTTGTAATCACAGGTACTCGGGAGGCTGAGACAGTAGAATCGCTTGAACCCAGGAGGTGGAGGTTGCAGTGAGCTGAGATTGCGCCACTGCACTCCAGCCTGGGCAACAGTGCAAGGCTCCATCCAAAAAAAAGAAGGGCACCTAACCAAGACTGGGTGTGATGAGGGAAGTTTCCTAGAGAAAGTGACCTCTGCAGAGGACCAGGATAGGAAGAGCTAAGAGTTAGCCAGATGAAGGGTGGGGCTGGAGACTGGTGTATATAACTAGCCATAGAAAATCAGAGTGATCAGTGAGTTCTTCCCCAGGGTTACCTTCTGAGGGATGAAGAGTCTAATTCCAAGTACCTCTCTCAGCACAGTGACCAAACGGGACAAGGATGGTGTGATCACTGTGGGACATCTTTAACAGTGTTGTCACAGAAGCTGTGGGAAGGACATGGAACAGTTATCATGAAGAGGAAACTGAGTCACAGAGAAGGCTCAGTGATGTGCTCAAAGTCAGAAAGTTGAATGCAATAGAATTAAAGAGAGGTTGCTCTCTTTTAGGGACCCTCAGGCAGACAAATAGAGGTACAAATGAGCTCTCTGGAATCTAGGTTGGAAGAGAAATGTTGGACAAGAGAAAGGTCAACTTCTGGGTTTTGTCCTGAGCATTAAGCAATTGTGGGCCTCTGTGTCATTCACAAAGTGTACAAGACGAGAACCAGGACTTGACAGAATGTGAAACTCTAACGTTGAAACGAGCAGCCTTTATGACCTAGAAGAAACGGTATGTGAGTTCAATACTGGCTCCAAAGTCTGTTTCTGAATACACAGAAAGGCTGCAGTTATCCTAGAAGGCATTGTGAAACCTTTAAAATAAAAGAAAATTTAAATAGAATCAATTTAAATCAATTTTACTTTTAAAAATTCATGTGCAGTACTTTTACGAAATGGGAAGAATGCAAAAATGAGCCATCTGCAACTTTCCAGAGAGGCGACGAAACCCTGTTGTTCCTTGCACAGGGTGGGGTAAGTGGAATCTACACTGGCAGGTAAGAGAGAGCTTTTGTCAGTCTGTGGGGGGTGTAGGGTGCCCACCCTTCTCTTACCTTCATCTGCAGAAGCTCGGGAGCATGGGCTGTCCAGGATCCACGCTTCCAGAGTGTAGTCTTTGCCCTGGGAAGTCAGAAAAGTGGAACTAAGGAGGATGGCACATATCACTGGGCCTATCTCCAAATGCTGGGCTCTTTCTTCTTCGTTTTTATGTCATTTGATTTTTTTAAAAAGGAATGTTTACAGCATGTTGGGATGTATTCTCTTACTTGTCATCACAGCAAAGTGGAAAAAGCTGAAGTTTGCATCCCTGTTCTACCCTTGATTTAACTGCCTGGTGAGCATCTTACTTAACTATTCTAAGATTTGGTTTAGTTGTTATTTAAGTTAGGAGAATGCCTACTTCATAGGATTGCTGTGAAACTTCAGTGAGTTAAGGGCTGCAAAGTGCTTAATATAGCATGTGGCACATCCTAGGTGCTCAACACATGATGAGTATGATGTTTACTCACCTTCTCTCTGATCTCATGATTTTTAGTACAGAAAGTAGGATGCCTGCATTTCTATAGATGAAAGAACTGTACCCCGAAGAGGTGCAGTGCCTCATACTGCTACTGTGATGACAGACGGGACTTGAAAAACAGGTCTTCTGACACTTATTCCAGGAGGTTTTCAACTCCACGTGCTTACAATAATGTACGGCTTTAGCATCTCTAGAAATCCTTCCTGATTTCCCTTGGAAGCAGTCATGTAGGCATTTACTGGCACTCAGCTTTATTCTAAATTTTGGTCCCAAAATTGTTTTTTTAAGATAACATCAAGAGCTATTTCTGGATGCTAGGGAAAGAGGTTATTTTTCAGACAATCTCTCCGAGCAAACACTACCATGGCTCTTGCAGGAAGTCTGCAGCTAACAGGGCTGAGTGGCATTAGCTCGTGCTAATAAGGAGAAAGAACAACAAACCAAGGCACAGCCTACACCCAGACTCTGTGTCATCACAGCCCAGGGTGGTCCAGGGTGGCCCAGGATGGCTGGGCTTCCAGCCTTGGAAGGAAAGAAGGGTAGCTAGGCAGGAAATTCTTATAAGTGTGAATGATTGTCTGTATTCTTACCTGGAAACAGGAAGCCGGGTTCCTTCAGAAGCCCCCAGCAATGGATCTTAGAGAGAAGCAGCTGAAGCATCTACAATATCCAGCTCACCTATCCAAGAAAGGGCAGTATAAGGGACACCGAACGGAGCTCCCACGAAAACTGAGAAAGTCTAGGAAAACTGGGGCTCTGCGATGAACTGGGACAAGCAACGTAACCTGTTTTATGTAAAATATGATTAATCATACCTGCTCTGCCAACCTCAGAAGGTCATTAGCGGAATGAACAAGCAGCTAAAAGGTCTTTTGCAAAGTGCAAATATGATGCAGAGCCCTGTAGAGTATGGAGGTGGGGGTATGGCACAGATAGATACCTAAAGGAAGCCAAATTAAAGAATCAAGTCGTTGAACAAGGAGATACACAAACCAGATCTTTAGGGCTTAAAAAGATTAATTACTAATGAATTAATAAGTTAGACAAGGATTTATTTATAGCCCACTTTGTACATCATGCAGTTTACTAGACACTATAGATTCAGAAGAGAAAGACATATGGTCATGTTCTCAAAGATGCTGACAGATTATACAGAGAAGCCTATAGAAAGATACATTTTAGTGCAATGAGGTAAAAGCTGTTGTTTCTGTTACCTAATGCCTCGTAACAAAGTGCCCCACAACCTAATGGCTGAAAACACCAATGAGCATTTATTATCTCTCACAGTTTCTGTGGATCCAAAATAGGAGCCACGTAGCTTGGTGGCTCTGGCTCAGGGTCTCTCGGGGGTTACAGTCAAGATGTTGACCGGGAAACAATCATGTGAAGGTTTGGCCATGGCTGAAGGATGCACTCGAGACAATGGCTCACTTGCATGCCAGCAAATTGATGTGGTTGATATGGTCTGGATCTGTGTCCACACCAACTCTCATGTTGAACTGTAGTCCCCAGTGTTGGAGGTGGTGCCTAGTGGTAAGTGGCTGGATCACGGGGGTGAAATTTTCATGAATGGTTTAGCACTATTCTCTTGGGGCTTTTCTCGTGATAGTGAGTTCTTATGAGATCTGGTTGTCTAAAAGTATACAGCACCTCCCTGCTCACTCTCTCTTGCTGCCGATCCTGGCAGGTGAGACATCTGCCTTGCTCCCTTTTTTGCTTTCTATCATGATTGGAAACTTCCTGAGGCCTCCCCAGAAGCAGAAGTCACTATATGTCCTGTACAGCCTGCAGAACCGTGAGCCCATTAACCCTCTCTCTCTCTCTCTCTCTCTGTGTGTGTGTGTATATATATATATATATATATAATATATGTGTGTGTGTGTGTATATATAATGTATATATACACATATATACATATATACTCACACATGTACACACACACACACATACATATATATATATATATATATATATATATATATATATACACACACACACACATGTATACAGACATATATAATTTATCCAGGTATTCCTTTATAGCAGTGCAACAACAGACTAATACATGAGTGTTGGCAGGAGGCCCCACTTTTGCCCCCTTGGTCTTCCCCATAGGCTATTTGCAGGTCCCATAGCTGCTGGATTCCCCAGAGTGAGCCATGAAGGAAAAGTAGAAGTTGCAGTGTATTTTATAACCTAGTCCTGGAAGTCACCAATTGTCACAGCTATATCCTACTGGCTACACAGGTTATCTTTATTCAGTGTGGACAGGATCATATAAGAGCAGAAATTCCAGGACATGAGTATGACTGAGGACCGACTCATAGGATGGCATTATGAAAGCATGAACAGCGTGCTTCATGGGGGCAGAGAAAGATAAATGGATTACCCCTAGGCTGTGAACCAGGCTTCTAGTATACGGAGGAGTTTCTGATTGATAAAGACAGGGAGCAGATTTTCAAGCTGACATGGATGCATATCCAGGGGTGTGGAGTTGAAATGGACTCTCATGTCTGGGGAACTGTGAGACGGGCATTACAGCAGGAGCAGGTCCATGGTGGTAGAGGGCAGGAAAAACAAGGTATGTTGGGGCCAATTATAAAAGGTCTTGAATGTATCTGAAACCAAGTTGTGTGGACTTTCTCCTGGAGGCAGCAAGCAATCAGGATAACATGATGAGCAGGATTTTAAGGAAGCCAACTAGCAGAGGGTGCAGGTGGGCTCAGTGGAGAAGAGACCAGAGGCTATGCGGAAGCAAGGGGAAGGTGACCGGCAGCATCTTTTTAGAAGGTGCCATGAGGATGGAGGGAGAGGCCTCCCTGAGAGCCAATCTGCTGTAGAAACAACAGGATTGAGGGGGGTAGGTGGGGTTCTGGAAATCACTGAGCTTAATCCTTTTCTTTCTATAGCTGGGGAAACATTGAGGCAGAGGGACATGGTTCATTCAAGGATAACACAGCTTTTTACTAAAAAAAAAAATTTAGATTGCTGATTGCAGGCAATAGGGAAGCACTCACAGAAAGAAGTGTGTTGTCAAGAACTCAGAAAGAGAAAGGGTGACACTTTGGGAGGTAGTGAGTGCCACTAAATGTGAAATAATCAGTAAGAAAGGAAGCCTTTGCTGATACCCTCGGCTGCGTTAGGATCCTCTTCTGGCAGTCCCTTCCCACCTCTGTCTTAAACTTGTCACATGGGATCATAGTTGGGTCTCTACCTCCCACACTAGATGTGGGCTCCTTCCAGCTTCTTCCTGTTCATCCCTGTCATCGCTGAAACTCTGGCATCTAGCCGGGCCACAGAAGGAATGCGGGGTGGACAACTGAAGGAACATTCAAGCCATAGCTCCATGGTTGCCACATGATCACTAGGATTCATCAAGAAGCTTATGAGGAAGTCAGGTTGGCCAATGTGGAGCGAGGAGGATAAAATAAGTTCTGTGGAAGATGATGGCAGCAGGAAGAGATCATCCGAAGAAAGCCTCGGAGTCCACTTTAAGAACTTTTAATTGTATTCTTACCTTGACTTCTCATTAAGAAAGAAATTATAGTTCTAGAATATCAATCAATATTACATTGCCAGAAGGAAGAAAGGGCGACTTGGGATGAGGTGAGCGTAGGGGAGAGGGAGCTCTGAGGTCCTGCTGTCCAGACTTGGTTCCCTGAGTGGGTGGGGGAGGAGGGAGGGTGGCACAAGTCAGCTGTAGGCAACTCCAATCCAGCACCACCCTGCTGGGATGACAGGAAGGTGCTCAGTGGTCTTGGGACTCAGACTGAGGCCGGAAGAGCCAGTGACAACTATGGGACCAGGCAGGAGGTAGCTAATATGTATGTTAAACATATGGAAATGAGAGCAAATAGCGGAGCTGGGGAAACAAATATTGAACAGGGTCTGGGCCTGAGACTAAACCAACACAGGGAAATGAGAGGCTGCTGCAAGCAAACGAGCTGCCCAGGGGAGGAGGGGGAAGCACAGAGGGGAAGAGAGGCTGAGATGGGACCTCAGGGAGCGCCCTGCAGGCTTGGGCTACAGGCTGGCCAGCCCTGCTGGGTGGCCCCACAAAGACACCGTGCATGCCAAGACAGGTCCAGGCGTTTGTCGCCTCTGTTGATGTTTCCCTTTCTTTGCACATTTCATTCCTCCTTGGCACCTTGTCCCCAGTTTCAGGCAACCCGAGCCTGTCTCAGGTTGGAAATATACACCCTACTCACTTTCCTGAAGTTGCCATTTGGTCACAATGACTTGAGGCCCAGCTCCAGAATGTCCATATAACAGAAGTTTAGGGACTGTCACCTGCAAGGAAGGATGGGAAGACCGAGGCTAAGAGAATTGTCCTGAGGTTCAGATTGTAAAACAGACATGTTCTTTCTGCCTAGGGGATAATGTTTTGGCTGTCACTGTCTGAAGATAGGTGGGTGGGATTCATAACGAACTTTCTTCTCTTCTAGAAAAGACAAGAGTCATGGCAGCTGAAATGGTAGTTCCACTCACTCCATGGGAGAGGGCCAGTGCACCAGCCGACAGAGGAAGGAGGCGGCCACAGGCTGAGTGTCTGTCTGAGAGTACAGGACTGTGCCCAGCTGCTTTCTGGGACACTGGGGAACAGAACAATCTGTGTCATAGTCAGCAGGACAAAGCCCTGACCTGAACACGTAGGGAGGCTCTGCCATCCAAATACAGGGGCTGTTCCTTCTTGTTCTTCCAATGTGGAAGTAACTGTGACCCCTTGAGAAGAGCTTGGAGATGAGGGGACATTATGGGAGGGAGCCCAGGTCCCGCCAAAGTGGTTTCCTGCAGGAGTGTTACATGTCTAGAGTGCTCCATGTAGACAGTAGATACCACCTGGGCGTCATTGATCAGACCCAGTTCTGTATGAAATAAAGTCTCAGGACATACAATTCAGAACAGATCGGTTTTCAGTAAGTGGTGCAGAGGGAAGCCTTGTGGGAAGAGGTGCTTTAGAATCAGGTGGAGTCAGGAACCTGGACCTACAAAGGAGGGTAGAGCCTCCCAGTGATGAGTCCACTCCGTTGACTGCCCAAAGCCAACATGAGAGAGAGTATCTTTGGCCTTTACTTCCCAGGAGGCAGTGGACCTGCAAAAGCTCCCAGATCCCTGCCTCTCTAGTCCTGGGGCCTTATAAAGTATTCCCTTCCTCCACCTCTAGCTCCTATTACCTGTCAGGAGACATGCAGGCTCATCTCAACTCAATTAACTGCATTAAATTTGTTGTATTCTCTGATAGGTTCCTTTCATGGGGAAGGAGGTAGGATAAAAGAATAAATAAAGCACTACTTCTTCTGTCCATGAGATGAAGGTTGAGTGTGAGAGGCAGATTCATCCACAAAGGGCTAAGATCAAACTGGATAAGGACTAAAACACAAGCTTAAAATAAACCAAGAGAGCAGGAAAGGAAGGAGTTAACTGGGTTCTCGCCAGGAACAGCCCTCATGAAAGCACATGAATTAAGGAAGACCTTAACATTGAAAATGACTTCCAGATAGAGAAACAGAATGCTCTACAGGCTTAGTAAACAGTATGAATGGAGTGACAAAGGGGACAAGGCAGTGAATACTCATTCCTGGAGACTGGTGGGAGCTAGGAATGAAAACACAATCCAAACAAGTTCACAGTGGCCTTTGTGTGGCTGGATGAGGGATTAGGTCCATGTTTAAGGCACTGTGCAGTTACTGAAGATTTCTGAAACTCAGAAAAATAATTTTCCCCTGCCTGACATCATATCTGGGTTTTGTGAAGAGAACCAGATTTGCCAGACCAGCCCTTTAGGAACTGTTCATTTCTTCAAGGAAACAATACCTGCAATTGTGTAGCTATTAACTGGTGAGCCCAGTTGCCAATTTATGGCCCTACAGGCAAAGGCACGAAGGAACTGAAATGAAGCCTAAGCTCCATTTAGATAATTTATGTAAGTCACTTGCACAGTGCATGGAATACAGTAAGCACTCAATAAATGTTGTCATTATTACTGAATCTTTATTAAAACTCAATGAAATAGGTTTTATTATCCCCATTATATAATATACTAAAGCTCAGACAGGTTACATTATTATTCCGAGAGTACAGCTAGTGGTGGAGAGCTAGCATTTGGACCTGGGTCTGAATCTAAAGCCCATGTTCAGTTCATCATGCCTGTTGCCAGAGCAGATAAGCTGACAGGTGAGGGTAGGGGATCTTGGATCACAGCCAAGAGACAATAGACAGTTTGAGGTTCCAGGCCTAGAGAGCATGGGGAAGAGTTGCTTATCCACTCCTTACTCCTGCAATCAGACCTTGTCCTTGTAAGCACCTTGTGATGGTTAATATTGAGTGTCGACTTGATTGAAGGATGCAAAGTGGACTTCCACTCACCGAGGCTGATTGGGCTATGGCCACCACGGAGTGCCTGATTTGCCAGCAGCAGAGACCAGCACCGAGCCCTCGACATGGCACCATTCCGCCGGGTGATCAGCCAACTACTTGGTGGTAGGTTGATTATACTGGACCTCTTCCACCATGAAAAGGACAGCAGTTTGTCCTCACCAGAATAGACACTCCAGATATGTGTTTGCCTATCCTACCCACAATGCTTCTGCCAAGACTACCATCTGTGGACTCACAGAATGCCTTATCCACCATCATGGTATTCCACACAGCATTGCCTCTGACCAAGGCACTCACTTTACAGCTAAAGAAGTGTGGCAGTGGGATCACGCTCATGGAATTCACTGGTCTTACCTTGTTCCCCATCATCCTGAAGCAGCTGGATTGACAGAATGGTAGAATGGCCTTTTGAAGTCACAATAATATCACTAACTAGATGACAATACCTTGCACGGCTGGGGCAAAGCTCTCCTTTGTGTATGCTCTGAATCAGTGTCCAATATATGGTACTGTTTCTCCCACAGGTCCAGGAATCAAGGGGTGGAAGTGGAAGTGCACTACTCACCATGACCCCTAGTGACCCACTAGCAAAATCTTGCTTTCTTTTCCCACAACATTACATTCTGCTGGCCTAGACGTCCTAGTTCCAGAGGGAGGAATGAGGCCACTAGGAGACACAACGATTCCATTAAACAGGAAGTTAAGATTGCCATCTGGCCATTTTGGGCTCTTCCTACCTCTAAGTGCACAGGCTAAGAAGGGAGTTACAGTGTTGGCTGGGGTGATTGACCTGGACTATCAAGATGAAATAAGCCTGCTACTCCACAATAGAAGTAAGGAAGAGTATGCATGGAATACAGGAGATTCCTTTGGGTGTTTCTTAGTATGACCATGCCCTGTGATTAAGGTCAATGGGAAACTACAACAATGCAATAGGCAGGACTACAAAGGACCCAGACCCTTCAGGAATGAAGGTTTGGGTCCCTCCACCAGGTAAAAGAACCACAACTTGCAGAAGTGCTTGCTGAAGGCAAAGGAAATACAGAATGGGTAGTAAAAGAAGGTAGTTATCAAAACCAGCTATGACCACGTGACCAGTTGCAGAAATGAGGACTGTCATTGCCATGAGTATTTCCTCCTTATTTTGTTAAGAACATGTTTGTGCATGTATACACTTGTACTAAGAAAATACCTTCATTTTATGTCCTTTACTTTTCCTTTATCATGTTACATTAGATTTCTTGACTTCACGTCAGCATTTAAGTGCTATTAGCTTTCTGTAACAGCATTTAAGAATTAGCACACTTCTGAAGGATAGCTGTATCATGTTAGGCATAATTATGACCTTATTATTATCTTTCTTTGAAGATCATGTGTGGTTGCAGGAGGTGTGTGTGGGTTCAATTATACAACGCGTGGATTTGTGATAGTTAATATTGAGTATCAACTTGATTGGATTGAAGGATGCAAAGTATTGTTCCCAGGTATGCCTATGAGGGTGTTGCCAAAGGAGATTAGCATTTGAAGCAGTGGACTAGGAGAGGCAGATCTACCCTCAGTCTGGGTGGGCACCATCTAATCAGCTGCCAGTTCAGCTAGAATAAAGCAGGCAGGAGAAGATGGAAAAGCACACTTGAGTCGTCTGGCCTTCATCTTTCTCCTGTGCTAGTTCCTTCCTGCCCTTGAATATCAGACTCCAAGTTCTTCAGCTTTTGGACCCTTAGACTTACACTAGTGATGTGCCAGGCGCTCTCAGTCCTTCAGTCACAGACTGAAAGCTGTACTGTTGGCTACTCTAATTTGAGGTTTTGGAACTCAGATTGATCCATCACTGGCTTCCTTGCTCCTCAGCAAGCAGACAGCCTATCATGGGACTTTACCTTGTCATTGTGTGAGTCAATTCTCCTTAATAAATTCCCTTTCATATGTATATATATCCTATTAGTTCTGTCCCTCTGGAGAACCCTGACTAATAAACACCTTCATTAGGAAGTCATCACCATGTTGGCAGAGAAGTCCACCGTGGATTGGGGAACTCTTTGAGAAGACAGCAGATTCAACCCAGATACAGCCATGCCTCTCTACCCCTCTGCAGCAGGCACCTCTTGGGTTAGCCTGGCCCTGGCTGACATCAGAAGGGCCCAAATGAGAGCTCCCCATTCTTACCTGTGGAATCAGTATCTGCAGCATCCCTGGGGCTTGAGACTTGTAGTGTCTCTCTTTGGGGCGAGAAAGCCTGCATCTTCCAGTAACACTTCACCCAGCCAGGTGTCGTGGAGGGCATCTTTATCAGGCTTTCTTGATAGTCTGGCTCTAGCCACGCAGGAGTCAGAATGGCCCACAAAGGAGCAGCACTGGATTCCACCTCCATGTGTAACAAGCAATTGTTCACTTTGTTCTCTTTTCCCTTGCACAATGCTCTTGCCTCTACTTCCCTCCTGATCCTTGGTCTGGGGCTATGGGACCACACTCAGAAGCCATTTGAGCCTTACCTATAGTTTAACACCCAGCTAACACTCAGGACTGGCCCACCCTTGGAGTCAACTAAGAGAATTCAGTATCAAGGTAGACTTCCTGCTGGCATTGCTCGGCCCTTCTACCTTGCTTCAGTACTGCTTTTTGTTGTGATTTCTAAGGCCAAGCCTCCACTGGAATACACGAGCTCCAGCACCTGGGCTGGAGCTTTATCTGGATTATTTTTCCAGTCACTACTCCACTGCCTCTGGGTTGGGCCCCAACTTGCTTTCTTAACCAATCTTTGGGTTGATGGTTGACATAATTTAGATGTTTGTTCCCTCCACATCTCATGTTGACATGTGATTTCCAATGTTGGAGGTGAGGCCTGGTTGGAGGAGTCTGAGTCATGGAGGTGGATCTTATGGATGGCTTGGTGCTATCCTCACAGTAATGAGTAAATTCTCAGTCTATTAGTTACTCCAAGATCTGAATGTTAAAAAGAGCCTGGCACCTCCTCGTCTCTCTCTTGCGCTCTCTCTTGTCATATGACAAGACTGCTGCCCCTTCACTTTCCACCACGAGTAAAAGTTTCCTGAGGCCCTCACCGGAAGCAGATGCTGGTGCCATGCTTCTCGGACAGCCTGCAGAACTGTGAACTCAATAAGCCAAATAAAGAAAAGTCTTTATAAATTACCCAGCCTCTGGTATCCCTTTATAGCAATGCAAAATGGACTGACATAGCGATGGTGACCTATTTGTATCCTCACTTTTCCATATCACAGTCTCTGAATCTCATCACCTACTTTCTTTGTGGGTCACTGCTTATTGAGCCGAGCAGTGCCTTCCTGCTACCATATACTGTCTATTTCCTTTCATCATACTTTTTAGGATCAAATCCTCTCTCTTTGTCCACTTAATCCTGGCTGGACCCTGAAGCATCAGAGCGTGTCTACAGATCCCTAAATCTCCTGTTCTCAATATCAGCCGACAGCCTAAGCCAGCCAGACTGGGCTCCCTGGACTGCTGGGCATGAGCTGATCTGGAGACCTATTAAGAATTTCAATTTCAAATCCCAGGTGATCTAGACACACATTTTAGGAAAACTTGAGCAAATTTCATATTCTACCAGTATTTGCAAAGTAAGAAAGTCAAGTCATTATGAAATGATATCCTATTAACTTACATTAATGAAAGTGACACAGCATAATGTCATCCCTCTTGGTCCAGACAGGGCCCCAGCCTGCCTGGTGGAGTTACCTGGTACCCAAGCACATCTCAGCTCTCACTCTGTGCTTGGAGGGGTGTAGGGGAGAAATGGCACAGGTTCCAGGCAGCATCAGCTGAAGAGTCCAACCAGGTGGGAGGCAGGAGGAGGTGAGGTGGTGGAAGGTGGGGGGAGGTGGGGTGGTTGAAAGTGGGGAGGAGGTGGGTGGTGGAAGGTGGACTTGGTGGAAAGTTGGGGAAAGTGGGGTGGTGGAAGGTGGGGAGAAGGTGGGTGGGTGGTAGGTGGATTTGGTGGAAAGTGGGGGGAGGTAGGGTGGTGGAAAGGTGGGGTGGTGGGAGGTGGGGTGGTGGAAGGTGGGGAAGAGGTGGGGTGGTGAAAGGTGGGGGGAGATAGGGTGGTAGAAGGTGGGCTGTCATTTTGGGGCTTTCAATCACCAGGTTTCTGACAGTGACTAGGGATGCAGTCTGGGGTGAAAAGTGTAGTTTTGCCAGCCAATCCAAATACATTGGAGACTCTTAGACTTGGAACCAACCCCTAACATTCTCGTTGTCATAGCGCAAGGCAGTGTCCTTTCCTTCCATGACCACTTCTTACCCCCTTAGAGCTTGTAATGTTAATTTATGACAACTCCTTCTTCGTTCTCATCAGGGATAAGGAGGATGGCTATTTTAACCTGATCTGACCTTAGAACAGACAAATAGGCAATAAGAGGCAACTGGGATAAAGAAGAGTAAGATTTTCCTCCCTCTCACTCAGCACAGTATGGTGTTCGGGTTCTCCAAGAAGGCCTGGGCCAATTTTCCAGCACTATCTAGAATCTACAGAGGACCCCATCATTATCCTTAGAGACCTAGCTAGAGGAAGCCATGGCTTGTTTCAGGGGAGATTGACAAACAGTTAAAGTGACACCTGGTGACATGACAAGTGAGATACTGCCCCAGGAGCTGAGTCTTGGGGGCCTCCAGGGCCTCCTTTCACCAGAGTCACCTATAGGCAGTACTTTCTCCTGGTATTTTATCCCTGCAAACCTGCATAAGAATACCTGTCATCAGGTGAGAAGCAGGGAGGCTCAGACATGCGAGTGACCCCCGGAGACCACAGCTCTCTCCATAGCTGATCCCAGAGACCACTTGCTTAAACGTCATGGTTTCGGTCCTGAAATTTTTTCATTAGAGAGTCAGTCATCTGTCTCAAAATATCAGAGCTGGAAGTGACTTAGAGGTCATCAGGTACGTCATTCTCAAACCTGCTCTGCTCACAGACCCCATTGAGAATCTGATGAAAATTAGCGACTGTTTTCCCAGGTAAATGCATATGTACGTAATACCCATACAAAGGAGTTCTCATATAATTTGTAGGGAATTCGTGGGTCCTCCAAGCCCATTCATAGGCCCTGGATAATAAGTCTCTTTTTTTTTTTTCTGAGACGGAGTCTCTCTCTGTCGCCCAGGCTGGAGTGCTTTGGCACAATCTTGGCTCACTGCAACCTCTGCCTCCCAAGTTCAAGTGATTCTCCTACCCCAGCCTCCTGAGTAGCTGAGATTACAAGTGTGCACCACCATGCTCGGCTAATTTTTGTATTTTTAGTCGAGATGAGGTTTCTCCATGTTGGTCAGGATGATCTCCAACTCCTGACCTCATGATCCTCCAGCCTCAGCCTCCCAAAGTGCTGGGATTACAGGCGTGAGCCACCGTGCCCACTCAAGACTCCTTAATCTGTCTCTATCTCTACATTTCTTAGACGAGGCACAGAGATGACATGCAACTTGCTCAGTGTCACACAGTCCAGTCATGGGCAAACCAGAGTTACAATTTCCTTCCTGCCGTCCCAGTGTTTCTCCAAGGCCTCCTTAAATGCTTGGGTCTTGAACCCTTTACAGGCCTCCTGTGTTCCCTCTGAAAATGAGAATCCCTGAATGGGTCACCCCTTTGACAATGCTACTAACTAGCAGGGTGCTGGCTGAGGGCCATGGGCCATGAAGACTTCTTGGGTCATCACAGCGAAGGCAGCACAGCTGTGGCTGAGCAAGGCATCTGTGGTCAGCCAATTCTAGGTCAAGTCACTCCTCTGCCACGTGGATCTTGGCAGGTTAATTAACCTCTCTGCACCTTAGTTTTCTCATCTTCAAAATAGTAACGATAGCCATGCGATGACATTTGTGGTGGGAGGTCCAGCACCTAGCAGGGTGTTGGACTGAATGGCAGCACCGTCCTTTTCACTCTACTCTTTTTCTGGGGTGGCCTCAGCAGCCCCAGCCACACTGCAGCCTACCACTGCACCCAGAGCTGGGTTGTACAAATTCTATGCTTCCCCTTTAATCCTTCTCCCCTGGCTCAGCCTTCTTCCGGGCTGGCCCTGAGTCTTAGGGCTTCTGCTCAGGAAATACGACACCAGCAGCAGAGAAGTTTGGGCCTTAAATAACTGCCTCCCCTGCAAGGTTAGCCGCTGCCACTCCCCCGCCCCTCCCCGCTGCCTGTCACCGGCTCAGCTGCCAGCTGCGAGGACAGCGTGCCCCCTGCTGGCCACCTGGCCCTGGAAAGCTGCTGGCCGTGGCCCGGCGGCCTCCAGGCTGAAGGGCTGGAGTCAGAGGTCGGCCTCCGGCCGGTGCTGAGGTGGGGACAGATTCAAGAGGAGGGTCTGGGCAGCGCTGGGTCACATTCCTAGGTGGTGCTAGTGCTTGAGGGAAGCGGACTCCTGGTGGTCAGCTGCAGATCCCCTGCCCCACATATTATCCAGCTGAAAAGAACCCCGAAGGGCACCATAGTGCCCTGAGAGAGAGGAGAGGGCGGGGAGGTGGAGGCCAGGGTGAAGGGTGGTGGTGGGAGAGGCCGAGGTTACATCAGGGCCTCAGGCTCACAGCCTTGTGGGTGCATGTGTGTGGATGAGAGAGGGAGAGAGACAGAGACAGATGAGAGACAGAGAGAGAGGCAGAGACAAAAAGAGACAGAGAGACAAAGAAACAAAACAAAAAGAGACAGAGAGAGACAGAGAGAGGCAGAGACAGAGAGATAGAGACAGAGACAGAGACAGAGATAAGAGGGGAGAGAAAGACATAGAGACAAAAAGAGACAGAGATGAGAGACACAGAGACAGAAACAAAAAGAGAGAGAGAGGCAGACAGAAACAGAGACAGAGAGAGGCAGAGACAGAGTTAGAGACAGAGAGAGACAGATGAGGCAGGGAGAGACAGACAGAGACAAAAAGAGACAGAAGGGGCAGAGACAGAGACAGAGAGATAGAGATGAGACAGGGAGAGGCAGACAGAGAAACAGAGACAGAGAGAGGCAGAGACAGAGATAGAGACAGAGAGAGACAGATGAGACAGGGAGAGACAGACAGAGACAGAGACAAAAAGAGACAGAGGGGGCAGAGACAAATAGAGACAGAGAGATAGAGAGACAGAGATGAGACAGGGAGAGACAGAGATAGAGACAGAGACAAAAAGAGCCAGAGAGGGGCAGGACAGAGGGAGACAGAATTAGAAACAAAGGCAGAGAGAGAGGCAGAGAAAACAGAGACAGAGGCAGAGAGCCAGAGGGAGACAGAGATAGGAAAACTGGAATAGAGACAGAAACAGAGAGGGAGGGAGGGAGGGAGAGAGAGAATATCTGTACTTGTGCTGTACACGCCAGCACCTCCCCTTTGGGCACAGGCGTTGGGGATCCTGTCTGGTGCCTGCCACCAGACACAAAGACCAGACCAGTCGAGGCAGGAGGCTGAGCCGGGGAGCGACAGAGACTGCCCAGGACGGCAGCGCCCCCTCCAAGTCGGAGCTCCCTGATGAAGGGACTGAAGCAAGCGCATCTCTTATCTTTCATAAACAGTTAAATTCTCCCACATCAAGCACACATAGAATCCATCCCTGCAAGGCTGGGCTGGCCCGTTCCCATTTAGAGCTGTTGTGTGCCTTTCAGTTTGGTCTTAAGATGCGATAGATACAAATTGCAAAGGTTTGGTCAGCTTTTGAGCAGAAAGCAAATTTTACAGCAAGGAAGCAGGAGGCGGGAGGTGGCAGGAGGCAGAGGGGAAAAAAAGCTGAAATAGAAAAATTGCTGAAAAGCCTCCTGCAGCCTGTCAGGAGTATTAACTTAGGATGATGTAGGAGAAACGACTAAGTGGTTTTTGTGTCAGCTACACTGAATCAAACTTGTTCAAATATATGCATGTGAGTGTGTGTGGCAGCCAGCGGAACCCACCTCAGAAATGGAAAACAGTCTTTTAGTTTTAAGGGTTTCTTACGGTTTGCAAATATGAGAAAAGCTATGCATAAATTAGATTCAAAAGGGAAAGATGGATGGATGGGGATGGCTGCTGTCTCGGGTTTCTGTGGGAGGATGGTAAGGGCTGAGAGGCCAGGTCCCGGCTACCCAGGACACCCCATCTTCCTCAAGAAGTAAAGAGAGCCAGGGAGCAGGAGGTGGGCGTGGAGGCTGCTGCAGGGTGGAGCGGACCAGGAAGAAGCCAGGCCGTGAATGTGAAGGAGAGTTCAGCACCGTAAGAGAATGGGGATGAACTCTGAGACCTCCAGGAAGGACGGTTCTTTTTACTGCACCCTTCTCACCACCGAATTCCAGGTACCTCCACCCCGAGCATAAACTTCCATCTCTCTGCTCGCCAAGGGAGGGACAGTGCAGACAGAAAGAGCACCCTCAGGTCCAGGCTGGGTGCAGTGGCTCACACCTGTAATCCCAGCACTTTGGGAGGCTGAGGCCTGAGGATCACTTGAGGTCAGAAGTTTGAGACCAGCCTGGCCAACATGGTCAACCTCCATCTCTACTAAAAATACAAAAATTAGCCAGGCGTGGTGGCACGCACCTGGAATCCCAGCTACTCAGGAGGCTGGAACAGGAGAATGACTTGAACCTAGGCGGTAGAGATTGCAGTGAGCTGAGATTACGCTACTGCACTCCAGCCTGCGTGACAGAGTGAAACACCATTTCAAACAACAACAACAACAACAACAACAACAACAACAACAACAACAACACCCCAGCACCTTCAGGTCCAGGGCAGCAGTTCCTGGGCCTACCTGTAGCACTAACCAGCCGATTTCAGTCATTTGGTCTGGTGCCACCTAACAAATCAAGACTCCCTTCCAAAAACAAACAAAAACTATCATTCAGCAAGCACCTTCCTTCAGTGCTTGAACGCTCCCGGGTTCAAGTGATTCTCCTGCCTCAGTCTCCCAAGTAGCTGGGACTACAGGTGCACGCCACCACATGCAGCTAATTTTCGTATTTTTAGTAGAGATGGGGTTTCACCATGTTGGCCAGGTATTTCCTGACCTTGTGATCCACCCTCCTTCACTTCCCAAAGTGCTGGGATTTCAGGCATGAGGCCCTGTGCCTGGCCATGATAGGTATTTTTTTTTTCAAATTTATTCATTTATTTAAAATGTATTTCATAAGTACATATAATACGTACTATGGACCAGACATTATTCTAAGTGCCTTACAATTAACTGATGAACTCAACCGTCACAACTATTGTCATGAAGGAAGCATTAATGAAAATCACCATTTTACAGAGAAGTAAAATGAAGACCAAGGAGACCCATTTGCCCAGGTACACACCCTAGGGTGACAGCAAAGGAGTCAAGGCCTTGTATAATCCTCTCTCTTTGAGGATAGGGGAAACTCTGACTTGATTCTAAGCAATAAAATGCAGCAATGGTGAGGAGATATTCCTCCACCACCATGTTATGTTATATTAGACTGTGTCTGAGCAAACTGGAGAGAGATGCTCTTCTGCATGACCCTGGCATATGTGGGAAGGGCCACATGGCAGGGAGCTGTGGGCGGCCTCTTGGAGCTGAGGGCCTTCGACCTGCAACCACTGGGTGCTACATTCTGCCAACACCCAGAGAGCTTGGAAGAGCACCCCCAGCTTCAGATGAGATCATTGTCCTAGCTGAAACATGATTGTAGCCCACTGAGACCCTAAGCAGGGGACTCAGTGTAGGGCCTGGACTTCTGATCCACAGGAACCATGATATAACGAATGTGGGTTGCTTTAATCTGCTAAGTCTGCAGTGATTTGTTAGGTGGCACCAGAAGCCTGATACAATGGCTGAGCCGAGTTTGAGCCCCTGCCTTTATGTTGCCCTGTGCTACTGCTTGCATAGCCATTGTTTCTCACAATCCTTACAGAAAATCAAAAATCCAGGTTCTTTGATTTCCATCTTCTGATTAAGGAAGCTAAGTCTTGGAGGGTTAGTGGACCACAGTCCCACTGCTGTGAAGGGCCCCATTCAGCTGGGGTACCCTCTTCTGTAAGGTTGAAGGCTAGACCCGCTCTGTGGGTCTGCTGATTTCTGCTCACCAGTTGGGTGATTGCATTAGCCTGTTCTTGCACCGTTACAAGGAAATACTTCAGACTGGGCAACTGATAAACAGAAGAGGTGTACTTGGCTTGCAGTTCTGCAGGCTGTACAGGAAGCACAGTGGCTTCTGGGGAGGCCACAGGAAACTTTCAATCATGGCGGAATGTGAAGGGGAAACAGGCACGCCTTACATGGACAGAGCAGGAGGGAGAGGGAGATGTGCCACACTCCTTCAAACAACCAGATCTCGCGAGAATTCTGTCATAAGAACAGCACTGGGGGGCTGGTGCCAAACCATCAGGAACTATACCCATGGTCCAATCACCCCTACTATTCTCCACCTTCAGCATTGAGGATCACATTTCAACAGGAGATTTCTGTGGGGACGCAGATCTAAATCATGTCAATGACGTTCTTACACCCCTCTCTCCACTACCTCCTTGCTTTTTCTTCAACCTTTTCGACATACTCCCTCTTCTGCCCTTTCCCTGCCCTTCTTCCTTTATATCCTGCATCCTCCCGCCTGTAGTTTCCCTGATGTCCAATTCACTGCATTTTGTTCCCTCTTTCACTGAGTACCTCACAAAATGCTGGACAATGAGATGGGGCTGGAAGGCACAGGACAGTCCTCAGTCCCATGATTCTCTTTATCTCTCCACTTCTTTCCTTTTCCTGTCACTCAAATCATGTCTTGCATTTTGCATCACCATGATTGGTCCTGAAGGTCAGCAATCTGGCACTTGAAGGTTCTGACCCATCCTGGGAATGCTGTGGGAGAAGATACCTGATTCCAGAGCAGTTCAGGAGTAGGTATCATCCTCACTGCTGGCCTGTCACTCTCGGATACCCCTCCCAGCCCTTGGACTCACCTTCACATGGTAACCAGCACCCCCATCAAAGGAGTGCCCAGGCGCACCCACCACTCCTTTCCATCTAGTTCCTCTTCATGGTCACCATTCTATTCCAGTATGTGACCTCACCTTAGCTAAACTGCTCTCTATGTGCTGATCATTGTGGGCTGACAGCCTGGAGGAGAGCCCAGAGAATGGCTGCCCCTTCACTGACCTCCTCCATCTGGCTTCTCTCTTGGACAGAAACTGGGAAGACGGTCAGTGAAGAAACAGTTCCTGGCACCTTCACCAGAAGGTGGGTAAACCATGCCAAGATTGCTTGTCCCTAGGCCAGAGGATGGGTGGCATGGTGCCCAGGAGCTTTCGAGGGCCTTGTTATGAGACGAGACAATGAAACCACTCTCAGCCCTGGATTCTTTGCAATTTGCCTTCTCCATTCCCAGCCTAGACCTCCAAGAGAGCATTGCAGTCAGTTCTCAA
Source organism: Cheracebus regulus (assembly GCA_963574635.1). NCBI lineage: Eukaryota > Metazoa > Chordata > Mammalia > Primates > Pitheciidae > Cheracebus > Cheracebus regulus. The sequence continues at coordinate 34,133 of CAUYQU010001593.1, forward strand.
TTCCTTTGCCTGTGTGCACACACATACACGTGCATCCACACACATACACACAGGCACACACATATATACACACACACACACACCGACACAGACACAAATATACATGCGGGCATACACATGAGCATATGAATACACATGTGCTTGCACACACATTCACATGCATGTGCAGGCACATATGTGTCAGCCCAGGAGCTAAATGCTTTGTTTCTTTGCTGATATTTCTGCAATTTCTGCATAAGCATTAGAGTTTTCCAGCTTCCCCTCTAAGAAGTTTCCTCTGCACTTGAAGCTCCTTAATTTAAGACTTCTTTCTATGCTCTGAGAAACATACATAGGATAAAAACTCTGAGCTCAACATGCCATTTTTATCAGGATCAACTGAGATATGAGAATGTGTTTCTGGTATGTAAAGGGCCAAAGTTTGCACCAAGTGTCCTAGCTGAGCCCCAGTTCATTTGCTCTTTGTGTAAATCTTGAGAGATGAGGATCCAGGGACCCTGCCATTTGCACACCTGTTCTGTATTAAGGCTTTTAATAAAAATGCATTTTACCCTCTCTTTTTGATCCCAGGAGGTTTGTTTGTTTGCATCTCTTATTGCTACTGTGGCTGAGCAGGGGACTGATCAGAAGTGATGAGGAGAGCAGTCAGCGTTTCCCTCTTGCCCTCACTGAGTGACTGATTTCCAGCAAGTGAGGAAGGAGTAGGCAGATTCAGAAGCTGAAGAGCTGGACTTGATTGATCTGGATCGAAATGGCTCTGTTTAGGGGCTGAGAGTTTTGGTGTGAGGCATTCCTACATGGTCCCCTCAAACCAAACATGGTTTTAGCACCCTGAGGGTTGAGTGTGGGTGCTGTGGACAGACACCCTCTGGGGCACCAGGCAGAGCAGCACAGGGTCTCTTGGGCAGTTCTCTCAGGAACCCAGGCTCTTGAGCAGTGCCTCTTTCAGGAGACATGAAACTGTGCTCCTGTGGCATGAGCAGTGCCCCTAGGAATTCTCAGATGCGTCCAGGAAGACTTTCAGGGGGCCTGAAGCAGGGATAGTGCTGGCCTGCATGCAGGATCCAATCACCATGGCCATTCGGGGATTGTTACTGACAGGACCCAGTCCCTTATACTCACAGGTGGTGACACCCAGGCACTCAGTTATAGAGACATCATACCTAAGGAAGGCTGTGCTGAGTCTGCAACTGCACTGTCGGTTCATGAGGTTCTTGGTTTCTCCGAAGGGAACCCCAAACTCAGACTCAGAAATGATAGAATCCATCTTCAGATATTTACTAAGCACCACCAGGGTTCCCAACACTGTCTATACTGGAGGGTGCACAGGAGATTGTCTTGGGTGCTATGGATAGGTGCACATTAGAACAAGGTGCCCCCTTGGGCCAGAAAAAAATGGTAAAATGATGCCCTCAATTACAAAAGGGAATCCTTATTTGGACCAACCAATTAGAAACAGATCTCATGGTTTGTGGGTTTCAGTTGCTGCATTGCGTTTTGTTAGGCTCAAATTGCACACCACAGGTGAAAATTCTATCCCTTTCACAGGGAACTCACACTCTAATTGGAGAAACAAGACAGACACAAAGGAAAGCACACCTGATTGTGCACTGCTCACAAAGATTTTGATGTGATGAGGGATGATGCTGTGCTGTCGGCCTTCTTGAAGGGGGACGGATGCCTTGAGAGAGAAAGATATAGACTAGGAATACGGCTTGCTGGACATTTCTCCTTTGACTCAAAGTGGAAACAACAGCCTTCATAACAATTTCAGAAATACCAAAGTGATTCAAATATAGGACTCAAAGAGCCCAGGATTCTGCCTTCTGTAGATACCTATTTAGAAAATGGGTGTGTTATGGCCTCAGAAGCAGCGTCTGAAGCAAAAGTTTTTCTCTGCTCTCCTCCTGCCCTCCCGTCTCCTAGTCCCATTCTCCCCTGAGGGTACCCACAGAAATGAGAATCCCTTTCCCCAGCAGCGGGTCCTAGAAACCAGAGTCCCTTTGTTCAGAGCCAGCCATAAAACCTAAAAATACGACTCTAATTTTCCCTCTGCGTTTCTGTGTAAAAACTGGCCATAAAGAAATTATCTGGCTAGGCAAGGTGGCTCACATCTGTAATCTTAGCACTTTGGGAGGCCGAGGCAGGGAGATTACCTGAGGTCAGGAGTTTGACACCAGCCTGGGCAACATCATGAAATGCTATCTCTATTAAAAATATAAAAATTAGCTGGGCGTGGTGATGCATGCCTGCAATCCCAGCTACTCAGGAGGCTAAAGCAGGAGAATTGCTTGAACCAGGGAAGCGGAGGTTGCAGTGACCCAAGATTGCACCACTGCACTCCAGCCTGGAAAAAAGAGCAAATATTATCTAAACTACCAGTTTAACTGTAGGTCATGAGACCCCTGCTCTGATTCCAGAGAGGACCTGCCCCACACCCAGAAGTAAGGAACACTGCTCAGAGAAGCCAAGAAGAATCTAGAGAGACAGGCCTCTTTGGGTTTCCCCATTCAGTCTGTTAATATTAGATCACACCCTTTTTGTTCAATCATATCTCTACACAGCTGTCCATATCTTGTTAAACCTAAGCATAGAAACGAACAATTTCCCCTGTATCTTTGGGTCTTCATCCTGAAGGCTCCCATGTACACACATTATATAAATGTGTATGTGTTTGCTCCAATTAATCTGCCTCTTGCAAGTTGATTTTTCAGCGAAACTTTAGAGGGCCCTTGGCCTCCATAGGTAAAATATACAGGAAATTAAAATGCATGAAATTGACATCAACCAATTAAGGTTGTAACTTGAATTTCTCCTGGGAATGGTGTCATGATGCCAGAGCCACAATGCTGATATAATAACTGCCAGTATACATAGTATTCCGGTGTACTTATCACCGGCCAGGCACTGTGTTGTATACATAACATTTCATGTAATGCCCATGACCCCCGCTACAAGGTATGTGTCAGTGTATATAACATATACTTATATATATAGTATATGTAAGGTATATAGATAAAATTTTATAATTTTATAGATAATTAAACAGGTTCAGAGTAAATATTGATCAGAAGAAGAACCCTTGTATAGTTCTTACTATGTGTGGGCACAACTATAAACCCTGTATGCATATTACTTATTTAATCTTCACAGTAAGTGTATAAAATAGGTGTAGTATTTTTTCCCCCTAATTTATAGATAAGAAAAATGATGCCCAGAAATGTTAAATCACTTGCCTAAGGAAAAAGAAAAAGCTCAAATTCCCATGGCTGGCAAATGAGAACCAGAAATCAAACCTAGGCTTGTAAGTTTCCAAAGCTCAAGATGTCATGCCTGAATACAGGACAGCATGGCTGAGTTTTTCTTGCACAGAGTCCTAAGAGTAGAGGCATGAACACTTACTCCAGGGGTCTGGGAGTGTTGCCTAAGGCAGCTAGCTGTCAGTGTGAACTTTGTTTGAAGCCCTATGTTTTACCTTAGAAAATTTTGCATTCTACGCCATGTGTGTGTGTGTATGTATGTATGTATGTATGTGTGTATGTATATATATATATGTGTGTGTGTGTGTGTGTGTGTATATATATATATATATATATAAATTTAAAACAAGTCTTACTCTGTTGCCAAGGCTGGAGTACAATGGCATGATCTCGGCTCACTCCAATCTCTGCCTCCCAGGTTCAAGCAATTCTCCTGCCTCAGCCTCCTGAGTAGCTGAGGCTACAGGCACGCACCACCATGCCCAGCTAATTTTTGTGTTTTTAGTAGAGATGGGGTTTCACCATGTTGGCAGGATGGTCTTGATCTCTTGACCTTGTGATCTGCATGCCTTGGCCTCCCAAAGTGCTGGGATTACAGGTGTGAACCACTGCATCTGGCCCATAATGTATATTTTTAACATAAAAAATAATGTTTTGAGTTTGACTGTTTTTCTCAAACCACTGAGGAACAAAAGTTGCTCCTAGACGCCATACTGTGCTCACCCCATGGCTGTGCCTACCTTCCGGACCATAGCTTGGTGTCCTGGGTTTCTACATAGGTACCCCACAGTGAGAATGACTGAAGTTGAAAGAACATGGGTTTCAGAACAAGCCAGATCAGAGCTCAGATCCTGACTCCACTTGGCAGCAAGTTCTGTGCCTTTGTCTCAGAGCCACAGGTTCTCAACATCTGTAAATCAGAGATAATAACGCATGCTTGTCAGAGTAGGGTGAGGCACCTGTCACTTAGTAAGACTTGGGTAACTGGCACTTTTCCAATTGTCTCCTTATGGTTTGTCATGCCCTCGTCATCCGGCAACTACTATGGGTCCACTGCCGTGTTGAGCAGATAATCTCCATGCCCTTCCAGTTTTTGGGTCTTGGTGGTTTTGGAGCTGCTGTTCATTCTCCTTGGGGAGGAACTCTGTGGGTATTTGACATTCCTGATAAGCCTATGGCATCCATGGCATCCGTGGAGCTTAGGTGAGAGTTGGGGGCTTTCTCTCTTTCTTTTGCTCACATTTAGATCTCCCCTTGGCTTGGAAAAGGACATGTTTCCTGTTGACTGATAGCTTTGCTCAGAAGAAAGATCAGCTTCAGGTGTATTAATAATACACATTATTATCTTCATATTACATTCACAACACAACATATGCATATTATATTCAAACCTCTGCTTCAAACACTTCCCAAGACCCTCTAAACCTCCAACCAAGGCTTATGCAGAGAGGAGAATCAACTAGTCAGGTGGGATATGGGAGATGGCACAAGGAGTTCTTGTTGTCATTTAGGCAACTTTATATTTGTAGGAAAGCCAGTTCTGAATTATATGCTAACATGGCAAAGATGATGCTAACATGGCAAAATATGACCATTAGGAACACTTTATCACACTCATTGCAATGGCTATAAGAAAAAAAAGTAACAAGTATATGTGAGGATGCGAAGAAATTGGAACTCTTTTGCATTGCTGGTGAGAATGTAAAATGGTGCAGTCACTGTGGAAAACAGTATGGTGATTTCTCAAGAAAAAAAAACTTAACATAGAATTTCCATATAATCTCGCAATTCTACTTTTTTTTTTTTTTTGAGACAAAGTTTCCTTCTTGTTGCACAGGCTAGAGTACAATGGTGAGATCTTGGCTCACTGCAACCTCTACCTCTCGGGTTCAACTGATTCTCCTGCCTCAGCCTCATGAGTAGCTGGGATTACAGGTGCCCGCCACAATGATTGGCTAATTTTTTGTATTTGTAGTAGAGACAAAGTTTCACCATGTTGGCCAGAGTAGTCTCGAACTCCTGACCTCAGGTGATCCACCCACCTCGGCCTCCTAAAGTGCTGGGATTACAGGCATGAGCTACCGTGCCCAGCCCACAATTCTACTTGTAAGTATGTACCAAAAATAATTGAAAGCAGAGACTGAAAGAGATACTTTGCATACCAATTCATAGCAGCATTATTCACAAGAGCTAAAAAGTGAAGCAACCCAAATGTCCATGGACAGATGAATGGATAAACAAAATGTAGTATATGCATGCAATGAAATATAATTCAGCCCCCAAAACAAGTTCTGACACATGCTGCAACATGGATGAACCTTGAAAACATTATGCTAAGGATATAATTCCACTTATATGAAGTGCCCAGAACATTCAAATTCATAGAGACAGAAAGAGAGTAGTCATTACCAGGGCCTAGGGGAGGGGTTACGAAGAGTTAGTTTAATGCGCATAGAATTTCAGTTTCGGGTGATGAAAAAGTTCTAAAAATGGATGGTAGTGATGGTTGAATGTTATTGAACTATATACATTGCAAATTAGTTAAAATGCTAAATTGCATTTTATGTATACTTTACTAGAACAAAGAAAAATTTAAAGAATGCTTTAAAAATAAAAACATGATTGGGCTTGTTTTGTTTTGTTTTTCTTTTCTGTTCTTCATTAGAAGATTTGGAAGTTAAATCCTTCCTTGCCTTTGAAGAAAAGGAAAAAAGTAGCTTTAGGCTTAGTAGGGCCCTGGGCTTCATATTAGAAAGCTCGAGCTGGGGGTCTGTGGGGTAGTGAAGGTGGCCTGGAAATTGAGCTTGGAAAACTGGCCAGTCACCTGCCCAGTCTCTTGGTTAGGGCTCTCGTTGCTTGTCCCTGGTGAGTGGTCAGGCAGACAGCCAGTCTGCAGAAGCCATGATAAGGCCAACAAGAGATAAAAGCTCTGAAAGAAGGGTAGAGGAAGCTTCTTCCCTGTGCTGCTAGTACCTGGTATCCACAGCAGCAGTGTGGCTTTGCAGAAGTCTGAAGGCTGGGGATGTGTACCCTCTGCCAGCAGGTGTCATGACCAAGTATTCTCCCTGAGAAACCCTCTGTGATGTGTAGTATGTAGACTTTGGGGTATTCTTGCCTTTGTCTTCTGATGCCTTTGTTCAGTCACTGTTGCCAGTGAAACAATTCAGCAAAGGTCGACGGAGAACAAATGAGAAGGGAGAAGGAGGGTTTTGCCAAGGAGACAACAGAGATGCTATTGGTGGGTACAAATCAATGTCCTGGAGAAGTGCCAGGGAGAGTAGACCTAGCCTTCTTTCTACAGCTTTCCAGACTGCAGGGAGGAAGGGAGAGGGAATAAATGTATGTGTTAAGATCCCAGGGTCTACAGGCTATGAAGTCATCAGTAGAAATAGAGACAGCCAGGCCAGGCATGGTGGGTTCATGCCTGTAATCTCAGCACTTTGGGAGGCTGAGGTGGGCAGATCACTTGAGGTTGGGAGTTCAAGATCAGCCTGGCCAACATGTTGAAACCTCATCTCTTCTAAAATTAAAAAAAAAAAAATAGCTGGGTATGATGGCACACATGCCTGTAGTCCCAGCCACTGTGAAGGCCGGAGAACCGCTTGAACCTGGAAGGCGGAGGTTGCAGTGAGTCAAGATGATACCACTGCATTTCAGCCTGGGTGACAGAGTGAAACTCCATCTCAAAAAAAAGAGAAAGAAATAGAGACAGCCTCAAAGACTGGCCTGCCCAAAGTGCCCAGCAGGACCTAAAGGCCGCAGGGACCACCATAAAGTTTCCACAAACCACTGGAGAGCCTGTTATCTGCCCCAGAGCCTGGCTGTTCTTTCCCTTGGGGTCCTGTGTAGCCGGCCAGTCATTTCTTGGCAGCCAGAGCCTCCTTTGATGGCCGCTCAGAGGAGTGCCTGATCTGAACTTAGCATGAGATTTTGTGCGGTCCTTCAATGAATTACCCATGTGGACATCTCCCAACCTCATGACACTGCAGGACACACTGTCAGCCCATGGCAAAGGTCAGTGGGACGATGGACTTCACATTGATTGAGGCAGTGCCTGAATTAAACCTGCTGGAGACCTTCTACAGGAAAGAGTGGTTAAGAATGCCCCTAGGATGATAATAATAACAATGGCAATAACAACAACACAAATGACTTCAGAGATATTGAGAGAATTAAGCAAAATGAGAAAAGGGGTCTTGGCACATAATAGTTATTCAACAGATGTTAATTCACTCTTTCTTTCCCTCTGGGAGGGCACATGCTTCATGAAAACACTCCCCCTCTTTCTTGTCGTTCGTAATACTCCTTCTTTCCTTTGAAAAAAGGCTAGCCTCTTTTTCCCTTCTCCCCCTTTCCTCTCCCTGCCCCTCAAGGTCACATCCCACTCACTGTGAGCACAGCTGCCCGCTCCTGCCAGGACATTCACATTCGAGCAGCTCCAGTCTCCTGCACAGAAGAGAAAGAGTGGAGTTCATTACCCCTATTCATCTTCACGAGTTTTCTCTTTGTTATTAGAAAGATTTTTCTGTGTGCCACAAGAAAATTCCTAAGAAAAAAAACAACCCCATCTTCAGAAACACGTTCTCCTTGCTCCATCGGCCCTTACATATTTCCATTTGGATTGATTGCCTACCACAGCCTGTGAGCTTTTCAACATCAAATTTCAAAACAGAAACATAAAAGGGCAAACATGAAATGAGCAGCTCGATCCTGCCCTCCATGCTGGAAACACGCGTTCCTGAAGTGAAGGAGAGAGGGGCGTCTTGTCTCTCCCGCCTACATCATCTCCTAGGCTTCTGATGCTACTTTTGCTGTGGCCTTGACAGCAGGGTGGGGATAGCATTTTCTGTGATCTGAGCACTGTGCTGGGCACCAGAGGGTACCCGAAAGTAGAGGACTTGGGAAATGGAAAGATACTGAACTCTCCAATAAGATTCAAGATGCACAGGCCAGGTGTGGTGGCTCACGCCTGTAATCCCAGCACTGTGGGAGGTTGAGGCAGGTGGATCACCTGAGGTCAGGAGTTCGAGACCAGCCTGACCAAAATGGTGAAACCCTGTCTCTACTAAAAATATGAAAATCAGCTGGGTGTGATGGTAGGCACCTGTAATCCCAGCTACTGGGGAAGCTGAGGCAGGAGGATTGCTTGAATCTGGGAGGTGGAGGTTGTAGTGAGCCGAGATTGTGCCACTGCACTCCAGCCTGGGTGACAGAGTGAGACTCCATCTCAAAAACAAAAACAAAAACAAACAAAAGATTCAAGATCCACATATGTAGGGGATCAAAACCAAGGGAAATATTGAAACAAACCACATTAAAATGCTAAAGGAATACACATAACAATATTCACCACAGTGTGGCCGTAAAGTGACAGTCACAGACTATGAAATAAGAGACAGGAAGGGAAATGTACCTGAAATGTAATGTGGTTGAGTCTGACCTCAACCCTTTCCACTCAAATTTATAGACATTAGTCTGTAACAATCCATGTCTCTGTTAAAGGCAGTTACCATTTATTTGGTCACTGCAGCCAGAAACCTAATTTCTCTTTCTACCTCACCCTGAGCCAAGTGGTCACCATGGCCTATCGATTCTCTCTCAAATATCACTAGAAGTGGATCTTTCTGTCTGACTCCCCAGCCCCTGTCTCCGCTGACTTTGATCATCGTTACCTGGATAACTGCAAACATCTTCTGGCTGTTCTCTTTGACTCTCGTCTCACCCACCTCCGATTCCTTCTTCTCACTGCTGTTGAAGTGGTCTTTCTGGAAAGCAAATGTGTTTGTGTTACTCTCTTAAGTCTCTGTAAGTCAATAAGCAAACTCTTCAAAGTGACATTCTAGGACCTTCATGATCAGCCCCCTCCTTGCCTCCTGAATGTCACCATTTGCTGTGTACCTACACCCACTTCATGCCTCAGCCTTTCTTTTCTACTGGAGGTTCCTTAAATAGTCTTGTGTTCTCTTGTGCCTGCCTGTATCACTGTCTTTCCTGCTTGGAACAACTTCTCTATACGCCTTACTTAGTTCTCTTTGGCATGGCCTTCAAGGTGCAGCTTGTGCATCTCTGGGGAAGGCCGCCCAGACACCTTCTGCTCCATCCTTTTCCTAACAGGTTTTCCCACCTTTGTCAGATCCCTCATTGCACTGATTGGTACTGGTGGCTGCTCTGTGCATCCTTCTCTATCCAGGACCTGACACAGCACTTGGTTCAGGGCAGGGACCTCATAAAAATGGACTGACCAGTGAACATCAGAAAGTAGTGTGAGCCAGGCCATGAAGGTGGGAATGAGACATAAGATCTCAGAATGCCAGGAACAAGAGAGACCTTGCACATTTTCAAGTCCAACACTCTCATTCTAGATGATGGAGAATGTGAGGTCTAGAAAGAAGAAGTGGCGGCTGGGCATGGTGGCTCATGCCTGTAATCCCAGCACTTTGGGAGGCTGAGGCAATGGATCACAAGGTCAGGAGTTCGAGACCAGTCTGGCCAGCATAGTGAAACCCCGTCTCTACTAAAAATACAAAAAATCAGCTGGGTGTGGTGGTATGCGCCTGGAATCCCAGCTAGTCAGGAGGCTGAGGCAGGTGAAGCGTGTGAAACTGAAAGGCGGAGGGTGCAGTGAACCGAGATTGTGCATTGCACTCCAGCCCAGGCTAGAGTGAGACTCGAACTCAAAAAGAAAAAAAAAAAAGACGAAGTGGCTTCCCAAGTGTACATAGGCAGTATTAATGTTAACAGGTGGTTTATGATAGGAAAGCCTTGAAAGCAAGAGGAATCAAAGTGGGTCATGAAAGTAAAAGTAAAGATCAAAGTATAGAATTGCTTAAACAATTTAGGAATAGGATGGGATACAGGAGAAATGATGACACCCTAGAGATGGAAAGAAAATGGGGAATTACATTAATCCCAGCTGAGGAGCCAAGAGTTCTGAAGCTGGATGACTCCATAGACCAGGTAAGTCCTACTGGAAGCCAGGGAGTGAGAGGTAGCCGGACATATAGTGAATGGGGTCAGGAGATAGACAGACTCAGTGAGAGAGAAACCGGATTCCATGTCACTTTTTGAGACAGATTCCTCCTATGGCATCGCTTCTTGATGACCCAATCTCTGTCCCTTATATCTGAGCTCAAATCTATGTTAAATTATCATGCTTCATGACAGGCATTGGGTTGGACCTAACAGCCATCTAGAGATGGAATGAGCTTAGCACAGGGAGTATTAGTGAGCCTGGTCTAGTCATGCCTAGTGAGCTAGGGAGATAGGATAGTGATGCCAATTATTTTGGGAAGACCTGGAATGTTGGGGTGAATAATTTAGATTTTTTGCTGTAGAGCATAGGGACTCATTATAGGCTTTTGACCTGAAGAAGGGCTGGTTCCAACCTAGAACCTTTTCGTTGATCATTCCTTGGGGACTTTATTTACAGTTGCTATTCTTTCTGTTTAGAATACTCTTTTCCCTAGATGTTCTGTGACTTGCTCTCTTACCTCCTCAGGTACCCCCAGTTCAAAATTCATGACATTAGTATAGCCTGCCCTGACCACTGTATTTTAATTTGCACACTCTCTATTCCCAGCCTACATGATCCATGAGCTGTTTCTCTGTTGTACCTATCACCCTCTCACCTATTATAAATATTTTCCCTGTTTATTTGTTCATTGTCTGTCACCACTTGCTGGAATGCAAGCTCCATGAGGGCAGGCATTTTTGTCAGTTTGTTCATTCCTGTATTTTCTGCATCTAGAATATTACTGGACATGGCACATCATAGGGGTTCATGAAACATGTGCTGAATAAACTAAGACTATGCACAGGAATTATTGGAATCAAGAGACAGTTTGTAGCATTCTCCTGCCCTCCTCTGTGATGGGATCACAGCAGGAAGACCCCGAGTACCATGCAAGATTACCACTTTGTGCCTGTGAGTAGATACCACGCACTTCATCTCAATTTCCTGGTTTCCTATCCTGGGTCTACCCTAACATCTAGGGTCTTCCCTTCCCATTATAATGTTTGTTATTAATTCTGACCAAGCAGGAATTGTCACTAGCGGGTTCTTTCTCACAAATTATACCTACTTAGACCCAGCCTCTGTTTAACTGATGGAGAAGATATCAGTAAGAAGAGAAAGGAGACTCTCTTTCTTCTTGTTCCTCTGTAAGTCACATTCTGATGGTAAGGTGCCCTTTTTCTGTTTGTCTGACATTGATGGATTATGGGCAAGCAAGGGGTTTATAAGCAATTTAAAGCAAGGACCACCCCCTTCTGCTTTGTCTCTGTGATGTCTCACAATGCTAGGTACCCACAGAGTCATTTAATATATATTTGATATGGTTTGGCTGTGTCCCCACCCAAATCTCATCTTGAACTGCAGTTCCCATAATTCCACATGCCATGAGAGGGACCCTATGGGAGGTAATTGAATCGTAGGGGCAGTTACCTCCAGTCTGTTCTTGTGATATTGAGTGAGTTCTCACAAGATCTGATGATTTTATAAGGGGGTTTCCCCACCTCCCTTTGCTCTGCACTTCTCCTTGCTGTGGCCATGTGAAGAAGGACATGCTTGCTTCCTCTTTCACCGTGAGTGTAAGTTTCCTGAGGCCTCCCTAGCCCTGCAGAACTGTGAGTCATTTAAATCTCTTTCCTTTATAAATTACCTAGCCTCAGGCATGTTTCTGTTAGCAGCATGAGAATGGACTGATGCAACACGTATACGTTAACCAAAAGAAGAGAGCAGTGACCATGTTCTGGGAGAAAGAGATGCTTGAGACAGGTATCTCCTCTCAGATGATACTGTTTGGGTGGCACCTGCTCTTTCACCTGAGCCCTGGAAAAATGGATCAACTCTTCCCTTCTAGCACATCTTTGCCAGACTTTGATGCTCCCCGTGTCTGCCAACCTTTTTAAAGCAGAGATTTGGACAGAGATTCTCTGACTTTGGTCCTTCTTTTTTTAAGATTCCTTTTTTTTTTAAGTTATTGTTACATTCCTTGAAAGCCAAGATCTCACAGTCTGATAATTCCCAAGAGTGCCCACTATAAAATACTGCCTGCCCCAATTTCCCTTGCCCAAAGCCTTTTTCCAGGCACACCCATCAACCCCTGAGCTGCCTTTCCTCTCCCAGCCTTGCTTGTTTGTGAGATCCTATACTCTTTTCTTGGCTCTTTTAGCCTTAGCTATTTGCAGGAAGCCACTCTCTAAATTCCTATCATCAATTTAACAGGCGTGCATTGAATATCTGTGCCAGACACTGAGGGTGTGAAGACAGATTAGCTCTGGCCTCTGCTCTGGAGACTCTTACCTTCTGGTGGAGGAGTAGGCCTGGGATCAGGTGTTCATTAACCAGTGGGCTGGGTGCTGTCGTCCAGGCAGGAAGAGGCACTTTCAGAGCCTGGGGGCACTGAGGCAACAGCAACTCACTCTTCCTGGGGCCTCAAAGCTGTCATAAAGAAGGTCATCTTTGAACAAGGTCTCCAATCATCTAAGTTGCTTTCCTCTATTTGACTTCTGATCACATTTTGGCCCTTGGAATTTCTAAAGATATTTTTCAACTTCTGGATCTTCAACAGGTTCCCTGACAAGACTATTCTGTTTCTTTCTGTCAATTTCAGAGACTTCACACATCTCAGTTCCTCTTTTACTTCAGTTCTCTCTGTGATACTTCACTTGTCCCTTGATACATTCAGCCTGGCACTTGAGAGCCTATTTATTTTCTCCTGGGTACTCCACTCACTAACGGGATCTGTGGCCATCTCCTTCACATTTCATTTTCTTTGATTACCGTCTCTCTGAGGAGAGGAGCTACAAAGTAGACATGGAGTGCATTTTGCCAATTACAGATGGACAAAATAAAGTCTCAAGGTGTTCAATCACTTTCCCGGTCTTCTACTCCTTAAGGAGTTCAGGACTCTAGTGCTTACTTCTCAGTGAATTCCTGGTTGGACGTCTGTTTCCTGGTGGAATTAAGGAATAGAGATGATTCTTTACTGTTATGAGATCCCCAGAAAGCAGTCCTGTAGTTAGTTAGGGAGGAATGGAGTAAGGTCTTCAGTCTAGTCCTGAATGGTATTTTTTTTTAGTGGCTGCTATTTTTTTATGTTTTTATTTATTATTTATTATACTTTAAGTTCAGGGGTACATGTGCAGAACATGCAGGTTTGTTATATAGGTATACATATACCATAGTGGTTTGCTGCACCCATCAACCCATCATCTACATTAGGTATTTCTCCTAATGCTGTCCCTCCCCTTACTAGTATTTCTCCCCTATTAGTATTTCTCCTAATGCTGTCCCCCACCCCCGACAGGCCCCAGTGTGTGATGTTCCCCTCCCTGCGTCCATGTGTTCTCATTGTTCAACTCCCACTTATGAGTGAGAACATGCGGTGTTTTGTTTTCTGTTCTTGTGCTAGTTTGCTGAGAAAAATGGTTTCCAGCTTCATCCATGTCCCTACAAAGAACATGAACTCATCCTTTTTATGGCTGCATAGTATTCCATGGTGTATATGTGCCACATTTTGTTTATCCAGTCTATCATTGATGGACATTTGGGTTGGTTCTAAGTCTTTGCTATTGTGAACAGTGCCACAATAAGCATATGTGTACATGTATCTTTATAGTAGAATTAATTATAATTCTTTGGGTGTATATCCAGTAATGGGATTGTTGGATCAAATGGTATTTCTAGTTCCAGATTCTTGAGGAATCGCCACACTGTCTTCCACAACAGTTGAACTAATTTACACTTCCACTAACAGTGTAAAAGCGTTCCTATTTCTCCACATCCTCTCCAGCATCTGTTGTATCCTGACTTTTTAATGATCGCCATTCTAACTGGTGTGAGATGCTGAGTGGTAATTTTTAATGGTGGAGAAGGTAACCACTGGTATAAGAGGTGAGGCTTCTGTTTTCAGGAGGTTTGTGTGACAGGTGTTCTTGGAAGAAGGACAGAAGTCAACAAGACACCATCTTTTGCCTCAGTCAATGACGGAGCAGTAGTCCCAGAAAGAGAGAACCCATACAGTGAGTTAGGTAGCATAAAACCAAGGTTGCTTTGGGAACTGAAATAGGACTCATCAGAATGGAGGCCAATTAAAATTTAAATCCTTGAGTGTGTGAGGTTCTGGCTTACAAGGAGCTCCTGGAGTTTGGGGAGAAGTCTGTAAGTTCCCACCACATCTTGCCATGGGTAGGTGGAGGGCATCGTCTCTGCTCTTTTCAGAGCATCCAGACGCCCTGGAGCCAGTCAAAGTTGAGGTCAAAGCATGCTGACACCTTGCCCCTCTGTCAGAATGTCCAGTCAGCCATGGCAGGCTGGTGACCCGTGGACCACACTGGCACACAGATCAGAATCGCAGTGTATGCATGAAGGTGGCCTGGTTTATGCCTCTACTCCATGATAGGTAAGGGAGCCCGGGAGGAAGGTTTGGGTATGTTGGTAGAAGGAGAGAGAAAGAGCTATAATTCTGGATGGATACACTAACCCTGAGGCATGAGGTTGGGCTTTTCTAGAGTCCCAGGGCAATGGGGACATTGGATCCTTGCTGAGAACAGCTTAGAGCTATGTCCTGCTGTGTAATCACTATAGAGAGGAAGTTAAGAGCAGAGCTTCTAACAGGAAGGAAATTCTATGTCTGGGGAAGACAGCACAGATCTGGAAGTCAGGAAATGTGTGCCCCAATGCAGGTCTGACCCTCAGGAAGTCTGTGGTTTTCAGCAAGCCTCTCAGTGCCTCTGGGCCTCAGTTTCCTCTTTTTTAAAATATTTTATTTCATTTTTATAGAGCCATAGTCTCCCTTTGTTGCTCAGGCTGGAGTTCAGTGGCAGTCTCTTACACCTCATCGCGGTCTCTTACTCCTGAACTCATATAATTCTCCCACCTCAGCCTCCAGAGTAGCTAGAACTACAGGTGTACCCTACCGTACCTGGCTGATTTTTAAACATTTTTAATAGAGATGGAGGTCTTGCTATGTTGTCCAGGCTGGTCTCCAATTCCTGGTGTCACACAGTCCTCCCACCTTAGTCCCCTTTTTAAATGGGATGTAGGGGATGATTCCATGCGGATCACAAGGTTGTCACATAGATTTGAAAAATGGTCTCCTCAGGCACATCTGCTCTGTTCCGGGGAAGTCCCACAACTGTTTTCTTAGCAACTGGATAGAAGGACCTGAAACAGTACCATCCCGCAGAAATATGCCAGCTATAGAGGCAAGCTACAAATGTCCCTTTAAATTTTATTTTTTAAACATTTATCTTTTAACTGGCCAAAAATATATACATTCATGGTGTACAGCATGGTATTTTAAAATATGTATATATTGTGAGATGGCTAAATTAAGCTAATTAACATATGCATTACATCACTGGCTTATCCTTATTTGTGTGTGTGGTGAGAACACTTAAAATCTACTCTTTTTAAATTTTTGAAATGCCACATTTTAAAATGTAAAAAGGGACAGATAAAGTTAATTAATAGTATTAAATTCTATTTAACTTGATATATTCAAAATATCAGTTCAAGATGTAGTCAATATTAAAAAAATCAATGAGACATTTTACATCTTTTTTCTTTTCAAGCAAAGTTTTTGGAGTCTGTTGCGTCTTCCACACTTCATCTCATTTCAAATTTGTCTCATTTCATTTAGCTTAGAGCGACCTCTGGCTACTGGCCTTTATGGTGGACAGCAAACACTCAGAGGACTGGGTCGCAGCTGTTCAGGCAGCTACACAGTTGGCCAGTGCTCCCCACTTCTTTTGAAGAGGGCTTCCTGGAAGCGGTGAAGCCTGGATTGAGTTTTGAAGTCCACTAAGCAAGGAGAAGGGGCAGAACATGATAGCTCACGACTGTAATCCCAGCACTTTGGGAGGCCGAGGAGGGTGATGTCAGGAGTTTGAGACCAGCCTGGCCAACATGGCGAAACTCCATCTCTTCTAAAAATACAAAATTTGCCAGGTGTGGTGATGTGCGCCTGTAACCCCAGCTACTCAGGAGGCTGAGGCAGGAGAAGTGTTTCAACCCAGGAGGTGGAGGTTGCAGTGAACTGGAATCGTGCCACTGCACTTTAGCCTGGGTGACAGAGTGAAACCATGTCTCAACAATAAAACAAAATAAATAAGCAAGAAGAGGACCTGGGAGGCCAACTCTAAGAGGAAAGATGCCAAACGCAAGGCTGGAGAGGCAACGGGCAGGCCCACCTCCTTGGGACATTTCCTACTCATGGACAAAGGAAGCCCTCACCACTTTTAGAGGCTGGGGTCCAATTCCACTCCTCACTCGGGGTTCACATCCAGTTTGCACTAGTTTGCATCATGTATTTACCTTTTTTATAATCTCCCTAGCCAAATGCATGCAGACCTCATACGGATCCATTCGCTTGGCCTCTGCTTTGTGGTTACCTCTCGCTTGCTTCCCTGCAGGCCCTCTGCTACCCCAGTTTGGGCCTCAGTATCTCTTTCTATAAAATGGAGTTACTAATATCTATTCTTGCCTCACCTCCACTCCAAGGAAAAGTGCAGATTCAAGGGAGCATTAACATGTATGAAAAGTGTTTAAAGCAAGGCGGAACAAGGAGCTTCAACACAAAGTGTTTAATTATTCATTTGGTTTTTCAAATCTACACACTCCCTTAAAAAGTTCTGTGGGATGAAGAATTCTAGGGGCCCCATGGAACTGACCTTACAAATAATTTGGGATGTCCTCATTCCACACGCAAGGGCTCTGTGGAGATCACTATCCGTGGCGTAAACAGAGCAGGGCTATGTCTGACTGAGCAGAGCAGCTGATTCCACCCCCAGCATCGTCTCAGGGCCCTGCTGGGCATGCATTTTTCTGTAACGTCCAAGCAAGCACTTTCGTCCCTTCCCTGTAATAGAAACAACCTGTGACCTTTACAATATCAGCCTCCTGGAAGAATAGAGCCTGTTACCCTTCAAAGCTGTGGTGTGCCAAACCTCCGCACGGAAACCTATAGCCATGGCCTTTCTTAAAAATAGCATTTCATACAGTCGACATGCTTCATTCTTAACAATTACATTTCTCACCTAGCAGCTTAACTGGATTTTTGTTTAGTAACTTGTACATGTCTTTTCACTGGAGAGCACTATGAGATTCCGAGAGAGAGCAACAAGATCTGAGATGATGGAAACAGAGATATACCAGGGGTAGGACTTCCATTTTTTTAAAAAAAAGGAATGGTTTGGGTCCTCAGACTGGGGGATGGGACCCCATATTTTTAATTTCTATAAAAACTGATGGGACCTTTTACATGCCTTCTCCTACCTTGCACAGATACCTTATGATTCCCATTAGCTTCCTCGCTTGTTTCTCTCCTTAGAAGAGAGATCCCTCTGGGTATAACTGAGGATCTTTTTGGTCCCCAAAGGGAAGACATTGGCTTTAGGAGAAGCCAACTCTCTGATCTAGGAGGCTCATAGAGATGAAGCTACCTAAGGATTGGTAACCCCTCCTGAGTTCCTGATGCTGCAATTAGTTGCAATGAGGTTATTGAGACCTCGTTGTGCCTCCATGGAGGAACTGTGTGGGTACATGTGCAGGAGTTCAGACTGCACTTTCTCTCATGGTTCATCATGAACAAAGCACATTTGTGTCTACTTTATTCATCACTATGGTCCTATAAGGTAGAGTCTCAGCCCCATTTTACAGGTAAGGTCACAGAAGTTAAAAGTAAGGAAACAGTCCCACTTTCATGGTTACCTGGTGGTTCCACTGGAATGAAAGTAAGCTCCTGAAAACTTAAAGGAGGCGTTTTGGGGTATTAATAAAAGGAGAGTTAACTTTACAAGGTGGAACATGGGCCTGGGGAATCATTTCTTGATGAAAAACAACACACAGAACTGGAAGAACCCAGCGTTTTGTTTACTCTTACACACACACACACACACACACACACACGTGTGTGTTCTTAGACACATGCACATGTACACACACCATTTATCCATGAATACAAACACATTTGTGATATTTTGATGCTAGTGTTAGATTATCTACACACAAAGTAGAGAACAGGATGCCTCGATTCATGAAATAGATCAAGGTAGTTGGTACACAACTTTTTGTTTTTTTTTTGAGTTGCAGTTTCACTCTTTTGCCTGCCCAGGCTGGAATGCAGTGATGCAATCTTGCTCACTGCAACCTCCGCCTTCTGGTTTCAAGCAATTCTCCTGCCTTAGCCTCCTGAGTAGCTGGGATTACAGGTGCCCGCCACCACACCCAGCTAATTGTTGTATTTCTAGTACAGACAGGGTTTCACCATGTTGGCCGGGCTGGTCTCAAACTCCTGACCTTGTGATCCACACACCTCAGCTTCCCAAAGTGCTGGGATGACAGATGTGAGCCACTGCACCCGGCAGTTTGTATGCATCTTAGGTTGTATTCTAGACATCTTCCCTCAGGTACCCAGGAATTGTCCTGATACCTCTGGGTGGGCCTTGGTGAAGCCCCTTCTTAAAGATTTAGGCTGCAAGTGGAGATGATCTGAGCTTCTAAAACAGTAAGAGCATGTTCTCTGCCCGTGTTAAAGAGCAAAAGGGGCTCCCTGTCTGATGTGCTAGAATCCAATACTATGACACCAGCTTTGAGAAAAGAAACTTTTTGTTCATAGTCAACTTCCAAGGAGATAGGAGTCCAGCTCAAATCTGTCTCCCCATACTGGCTTCGAGGCAGTATTTATATTAGAAAAGATTCATGGGGTGGATTTTGAGATGGGTAGGTAATTTGTGGAGGGAAAGGGAAAGTCTGGAAAGTCCTCGGGCATGCACGGCTATTTCTTCATGCTAATCCATGGGTGGCTTGTGCAAATTCGGGAGAGCTGGCATGAAACATGCAGTGGAAAATCAGGCTGTGACACCAGCACACTTGTTCTGTGCAAACTCCAGTCTGCCATCTTGGTTCCAACTCATGTTAGCCAAATCCTTTTTCTTATAAGCAAAGGATTGTACATGTTTCAACAAGTTGCTTCTCTTCTTATCTGCCATCCTTCAAACTCACTTTCTGTTAGTCATGGCTGTCTTTAACCTTTTGGGACACAGTTTCACCAGGGACAGAATGAAGGACACCTCTTGGGTAACTGAAAGAGGTGGCTTTGGAACTAATGAAAGAAAAGTTGACTTTACAAGTTAAGAAATTGTAAAAGGAGATAATTGCCCAAAGGGGGACCATATGCAGAGGTGTGTGAGAGGTTTAAGCAGAGATAAGATGAAAGAGAAGGAAGAAAATCCTAGGAAGGGGCCTGAGGCTGCACCCAGCCCTCTGACTGCGATCCTAGGGCTAGCATCAAGCCAGCTCCTGGGTTTCAGAGGCAGACACTGGGGCAGGCTGTAGACTTTGGGAGTTTTATACCCTTATGCTTTGCTTTTTGGTTGTGGTATTAAAAATTGCGTGCAGCTTTTCTTTTGCTTATCTGTTGTACTGAAAGAGAGTTTGAGGATCCCAGGGAGTCCACTTGCTGGAGATCAGCTAAAGGACTGATAAATGGCCTCAGTGCTTCCTCTCATGGGGAGCTCCCTGGTTGACAGAATGGGAGTCATGGGCAGACATTGGCTCTTGACAAACAGTTGCTTCATTCATTTTCACCAGATCCTAGAAGGCATTCCCAAAGCAGAGAGCTTGCATCATTATTCTTTGACACTGCTGGAAATGAAAGCTTAAGAGGCCAAAGGATTTACTCTAGACACATAATTCAGTTAGAGGGAAGGGCGCACAGGTAGCTGCATCTCAAGCCTAGTCATGCACCAGCAAAGGAAGGGGAAACTGCGATTGCCACTGGTCAAGGGTCCCCACTCTTTGTGTTGCCAGCTCACTAGAAATCTAATGTCATGAAACAGCTGCGACCTGGGACCCTCATGCCCTGAAGCAGCGGAGTGTAGGACCTCAAAGGAAAGCTGGGGTTAGTGAGATTCTTCTGAGAGATCCAGGAGACACGGACTTCATGCCACACACACCCCTCATCAACCCTCTCCTGATACCTCATTACCTGGCACTACATTCACTGTGTTTGGGAAAAAAGTGTCTTGCCTTTTCAATATGCTTTCAACGAAGGCAGAAATGGCAGCAAAATTTAAACCTGAGTGCCTAATCTGTTTTCCCACAGGTGGTATTAGGGAGGAGAGGTGCATATGAAAACTTGTTTAACAGAGATAACCATTACATGGCACCACGAAAATACAGACAGTTGAAAGAACAACTGACGGATCCCAGAAGAGTTTGAGAAACATCCTAGTTAGACACATTTTTGGCCAATTTGTCAAATATTTCCTCTACTTCTCCCCCGCGATCCTTATTCCAGTTTCTAGCAAGGGGAAGATAAAAAGAAGGAAGACACACACACGAAGAAAGAGATGGAAGGAGGGAGTGAGGAGGTGGGGAGAGAGAGGGGGGAAAAGAGGGAGGAAGGTAGAGAGAGATGGGGCAGAGGTGGAGAGAGAAAGAGAGTGAAAAAGATTAAGAGAAAAACACAGACAGAAAGATGGTGGAGAGGAAGGGGGGGAGAGAGACACGAAAGGGAGAGAGAGGGAGAGACAGAGAGAGTAAGAGAGAGAGACATACGGGGGGAAAGGACAGAGAGAGAGAGAAAGGCAGAGAGATGGGAGCTGTGGGCGGAGGAAGGAGAGAGGAGGAGAAGGAGGCAAAGTGACAGACAGAGAGAATGAGGCAGAGAAAGAGACTGAGAGATGGGGAGGGGAGGCTTGCTTACTTCTGCTGCCCCAGTGCAGACCCTCAGCCTGTGTGTAAAGACTGCTGTCAGCAGGAGAGACCATGTTTTTAATCTCCCTGTTTCCCTGTTAGAACCTCCCAAATGGTCCTTTCTGGACTTTGATCTCCAGGCTCTGGAGCTGGATGCTTCCGTTTTGCTCTCAGGCAGCACCACCACCTCCTTCTATGACCTTAGGCAAACTGCATGACCTCTGTGCTCAGCTTCCTGTGCAATGGGGACAGAAACACCTGGTGGGACGGTTGTGCTGACAGAGCTGATGTTTATCTTGTCTCTTTGTCCTCAGTGCGGTGCCTGGTGTGTAGTACAGGCCATGGAAATGACTGGTAAATGCATAACCCTCTGTGTCTAGGTGCCTTGCCCTATAGGACTTGCACCTCACCCTTGGTGCAAGCCCACCCTTGACCTGGACTTCCCTCCCTGGACACTGGCTGTCATTTCCCAGGAATACAGTCCGTTTCATCAGAGGGAACCGAACTGTGCCTTCCTATTTTTGGTCTTTGAAAATCTAAGCGCTGAATTCTCTGGGGGCTCCGGGAGGGGATGCATAAAGAACTCCTTGGCCAGTGCGGTGTTTGTGCTAGGCTCAAGTCTCCTTGGTCACCTGTGTGGTCTTGATCCACCTGCCTTTTCCTGCTGGTCAGACCTCGCCTCCTTTCCTTCCTCTGAGCTTTAGACTCTCAGGCTTTCTTTTCTCCAGAGAAATTTCTGCCTGTGTGATTTCTGACAAATTGCTTATCTGGACTCATCTATCCTCATGCACAACAATCTTTTTACATTTCCCTGGATTCTGATCTATTTGTCCAAACCCAAATATGTTTTCTCCCTGGCATTGAGGATCCCTGGCATCTGGAGACTCACCAGCTTGCATGTCCAACATCTTCCTGGCCACAGAGTCTTTGCCTTTGTTATGCCAGTGTGAACCCCATCCACGCCCCATTGCAAACATGGTCATCAAAGCTGCACACAGACAAGATATTATGAAAACTCTTGGTAGATTCTGATGCAGGATTTATTCAGGAGGCATTATTATCCCTTTAAGGATCCTCTGAGAAGGCTGGGTGTCAGAGGTTGGTCTGTTTTTCTGCCTGCTCTTAATAAAATTTTCCATTAATTAAGCAGGGCAGTATGGGCTTGCAGCTCTGGCCACATTATTTGTCTTTTTATTTGGTAGTTACATGGTAGTATCTTTAGTACAGGAGCCCTGGAATTATACACTGGGCCCTAATATTTCAAGACTCAACAGGAACAAATATGCAATTATATAGTTCAGTGGCGCAGCACCACAGCAGCGCAGGGAGGGATGATAGGCGCCACTCCAGCTCCGGGAAAGTTCCTTCAAAAGGAAACCTGAACCCTTGGACTTGACTCTTTTCCAAGGCAAGGACCCTGCTCCTGAGGCCAGCAGGAAACTCCACATGCCTCTGGCCTAAGTGCAGGGCATCCATCCAGGTCCTTCCAGGCGACAGAGGTATGGGATGGGGGCACTCACCTTCTCTGATGCCATGCACATCTCCTGGCATCTTCACAGCAATTCACTGGTAAGGAGGGGGTAGTGCAAAGAAGTGGTCTCTGGCAGGAAACCACCTGTGTTCATTTGTCTACCTTTGGGGAAGTTTCTCCTTCTTTCTGAGCCAGGGCTTTCTCGTCATCTAGCAAATGAGGACAGAAGTGACCCCTGCTTCAAGGGTGGCTCAGAGGATCAGATAAGATAAACCAAATAAAAGGCATTTCTGGTGTTATGATCCCCACTTGACAGATGAGGAAATTATGGCTCAGAGAGGCTAGGGAACTTGTCCAAGGTCACACAGACAGCAAGTGATGTCAGTCACGATTCTAGTCTTTTTTGTGTGTCTGGCCTGCTGTTTGCCCTAAGCTTTGTGGTAGACTCAGAGCAAAGACAGTTAGTGGCCCGACCTGTTCATAACGGCACTTGACTATAATTTAGAAAGCGACACACTGTGCTTAGCTCCATGTGCAAAGGGCAGTGCACTTAGAGTTAAAGGGGCTGGAAGGGATGACCCAGGACATCTTGCATACGTCCTGGGGCAGTCTCCGAGCACCTCACGAATAGTGACAGCAGGAAAACATGAGGGCACTAATAGAGCCCTATGTGTATGTGAGAAACAGTGAATGTGAAGGTGTTTGTGTGACTGTTTGCATTTGTGTGACTATGAATGCATGTGTGTGACCATTTGTGTGTGTGAGAGTATGTGAATATGTGTGCAAATGTATATAAGCATGTGCATGTGTGCACATGTGAGTATATGTGTGTGTGGCCATGTGTGTGTAAGTGAATGTGTGAGTGTATATGTGCAAATGCATGTGTGTGAATGTGTTTGTGTGAGTGTGCGTGACCATGTGTGTGTGCCTATGTGAGTGTAGGTGTGTAAATGTGCATGAGACTGTGTGTTTGTGTGTGTGTTGCAGGGAGGTGTCTGAGGGCTCCAGGAAGGAATCACAGAACCAGAGGTTTCCATGGTAGCTGAGATACCCGCTGGTCCTTAAATAATTAACCAGCCAGAGCTTTTAAATACATTTCAAAACAAATACTCATTTCCCTTTAATGCAGTGCTGATTCCCTTTTTACGCACTGCCTGAGGCTACGTGAGCCTGACTGTAATTCTCCCTCT
This sequence comes from Cheracebus regulus, assembly GCA_963574635.1. Lineage (NCBI taxonomy): Eukaryota > Metazoa > Chordata > Mammalia > Primates > Pitheciidae > Cheracebus > Cheracebus regulus. The sequence goes on from CAUYQU010001593.1 coordinate 57,758, forward strand.
GATGCATTGGCAGCATCTTAGGTTGTCATGGAAGGCAGCTCCTGTTGTCAGGGGCCCTGCCTGTGACCTCACCTTATCCAGAGGAAAGAGGGGAGGTGCTCTTCCATGCCCCTTCTGAAGGTGGTGTCTGGAATGTCTAAGGGGTCAGCTGTATCTCCGCTCCCAAACTCTCTTTTACTTGCTACGGGTCTAGCAGGCAGACTCCTCTGAAAAATTTCCACCTGCACACACCTCCTAAAAGAGAAGTCTCCCCTGGTGCACAGGCTTTCCGATCATTTTGTTCTCTGGTGATAGTTCACCCTGACCAGGGTGAGTGAATTCAGCTTCCCCTCTTCCACATACCACAGTGTATGCACCATCGTGGCATATGTGGCCTCTACCTAAAATCCATCTGCCGATATTTCTCCTTAGGAGGGAATCAGCCATCTGACATGGCCGTTACGTTATTTTCTGTCCTTATTTATCTGATCTTCTTATACCCACATCCCAGAGGCCTAGAGCTCCATAGAACTGGGTGTCTATGTGTGTTTGGGGGTGGGGCGGGGAAAGGGTGTGCTAAATATTTTGAATTTTGCCTTGCCTGGGTCTGATGCCTGACTTTTTCAGCCTCAGTGTCATTTGGGTCAGCAGGTGACATTTGGGGAATCTGGAAACCACAGCCTCGGTGGAGAGGCCCATAATCCAGGGTTCGCATCACTGGGGAGGTTGTCCTGGTGCGATGCACTCCTCTTAGGTGACAGCTGGCTCATCAACTGTCATATTTAATTACCATTCCAACAGGACTCCGGTCAAGGGAGGCAGTGGTGGGGGTTCTGGACTGTATGTCAGTTAACATAACAGTGAAAATAATGCAACCAGTATTTTTCGAATACTTACTAGCTCAAAAGTTCTGGATTAGGTATTTTACCTGCATGACCTCATGGCCTCTTGATCTTATTATATATGATCAGGTATTATGATTAGCCCCATGTCACAGAGGAAGGAAGCAGACCCAGGAAGTTGCTTAATTTGTCTGAGGTCCCAAGATAGCCAGTGCCAGAGCCAGGATTTGAATCTTGAACTGTATGGTCAATGCTTGTAGCTACTATGCTCACTCATGTGAACAGAGCTATAGCTTGGAGAAAAGCAACCCAACCCAGTCCCTTAAAAAGAATCTGAGTGGACATGAGTGAGGTCTGAACACCTCTAGTGGAAGGACTGTGTTCTAACTGAACCAGGGTCCATTCGCCCACACAGTAAGGCCAAACACCTACACTGACATTTGCAGCGGGAGAAATTAGGGCGATCCTTTGCGGGACACCATGCAAGAGAATTGAGCAGCTGACACTTAAGGCTCGACCTCTCTGATGGCATACAAGCAAGAGTTCTTAACAGCAGGGACAATTTCGGGAAAGTAGAAGTTACTGGCAAAATCATGAATCAATACATGGAGGTTTTACATTGGTTTCACCTTAACAGGTGGGATATCTCAAAGTAAGAGCTTACAGGTTATAGGTAGATTAAAGGATTTTCTGATTTGCAATTCGTTAAGGAAGAGAAGTTTTACTTCAAAATTGGGATCAGCAGAAAAGAACGTTAGCTCTGGCTTGTGGGTGTGACTTCCTCTAAGGCCCCTTTGGAAGAAATTTAGAACAAAGTGATGATCAGAGCTCAGGGCTCAGTTCCCCTGTCTGAGGTCTATGTGCTAGCAGATCCACTTGGTGGGGTTTGGGATTTCTGAAAAACAACTCAGGAACATATGTTGAGACGTTATATTTAGTTTCTGCAGGGAACCAAACATCCTGTGACTTTCTTGGCTATTGTTTTAAGCTACTATTGACTTCTTGCTTATTCAGTTGCCCATGTACTTCCCAGCGCTAGCTAAGTGTCTCAAATTTCCCGTGAATGAACTCAAGATTTTACTTCACTTCCATGCTTGCACAGCAATGTGTGGGGTGGGGAGGGTTAGCAGCGGGCCCTTAAGAGGAATCCCCACTCTGTTTCAGGACCAGGAGCCTCAGGCATGAAGAGAACACAGAGTGACAGTTACAAGGTGCAAGAGGAGGAGACCTGAGGGCACGAGGCTGGAGGGTGAGCCCACAGCAGGTCAGGCAGGGAGGACACAGCACCTTGAGGATGTCTCACAGAAAAGAGCAGGTAAGGTGAAAGGGGGTGGACACTCAGGGTTTTAAGTGGCTGCTTTTCAAACCTCCGGTGTGAGAAACGAGCAGCTGCAGCTGCTAATGATGGTCTCAGTCTGTCCAGTCTGATGGTCGTCCAATCCACCCCGTAACTCTGTGCCTGCAGGTGAGGGACACCATTATTTGCCTGTGGGGAGCTGACAAAGAAGCAATAGCTGAGATGAAGAGAAGCTGCCAGAATCCAGTTGGACTGCCCTCCGCAGCCTGTCTACCCTCCACAGCCCTGCCCTGCAGCTCTCTGCACTCCCCTTTGCTGTCTTTCTCTGTTCTCTCCTGCCCTTTTCGTCACTTAGTCATCCATATACCTATTCAACAGACATTTGTGGGGCACCCATTATATTCCGGGTAAGGGAGATGCAGCTGTGAAAGGCAGAGCCTCTGTCCTCAAAGGAACTTACAATAATAAAGCACAGAGAGACAAAGCCACGCAGCGTGGCCAGTCCTGCAACCCGGAGAAGCAAGGGGCCATGATAGAGAGAAAGGAAAGAGGAGGGGGACAGGCATTAGTTAACCTTGCTTTCGATGGAGGAAAGCAGAAGGGAATGTGATTGTTGATTTTAAGTGTTAACTTGACTGGGCTAAGGGAAGCCCAGATGGCTGGTAAAATATTATTTCTGTATGTGTCAGTGAGGGTGTTCCCAGAAGAGACTGGCATTTGAATCAGCAGACTGAGTAAAGAAGTTGCCCCTCCTTGATGTCAGTGGGCACTGTCCAATCTACTGAGGGCCTGATGAGAACGAAAAGGTTGGGGAAGGGCAAATTCACTGTCTCTGCTTGACCTGGGAAGCCATTTTCTCTGGCCCTTGGTCATCGGTGCTCCTCACTCTCTGGCCTTCAGAGTCAGACTTGGACTTACACCATTGGTGCCCAGGTTCTCAGGGCATTGGGCTTGGATAAGAACTATACCACTGCTTTCCTGGACCTCCAGCTTGCAGATTTTTTATCTGATCTTCTTATACCTGCATCCCAGAGGCCTGGAGCTCCATAGAACTGGGTGTCCGTGTGTGTTTGGGGGTGGGGCGGAGAAAGGAGGTGCTTAATATTTGGAATTTTGCCTTGTCCAGGTCTGATGCCTGACTTTTTCAGCCTCAGCCTGTGGGACTTCTCAGCCTGCATAAGCATATAAGCCAATCACTCATAATAAATCTGTATATATCTGTACATATTCTGTTGCTTCTGTGACTGCAGAACCCTGATGAATACAGCGGATGAGGCATCTGAGAAACGTCTCCTGAGTCTTGCTTACTCCTACTGCCTAAACCCAGAGGCACGACCAGGACTCCCACTAAGAACAAACTCTCTAAGTATCGCTTCAAACTCAGTTTCTCTCCTGAGAGCATCTTCTTCCTAGCTTTGCCCACTGCCTGAGCACCTCATCCTGGGCATTCTTGGTTCACCTGCTTAGGTCCTGAGATCCCTGGAAGGTCAGCACTCACTTCTCCCAGGCTGACCTGGTCTGAAATTTTTCTTTAAACTTCTAAGCATGGCTTGGAGGAGGATGTGCTTTGCCAAAGTTGAATCAAGCACACAACAAACACCAAATGACCCAAAGTGAAATAAATACTGTGCAAGCAATCTATGTGTCCTGAGGGAATCAGTGCTAAAGGGCTTTCTTGAAGAGGCAGGAAAAGGACCTAATAGTAATCACAGTCTGCATTTGCACAACACAATATGGTTAATACATCCCTTAACATGCCCTCTCATTGGTTTCTCAATGCAATAATCTGTGATGGTTGTACAGTAACCCTCCTTTGATGGGTGAAGGAACGAGGGTTCTGTAAGGGCCAGTGACCTGCCCAAATCTGAACTCAGCCATGAGGCTTGGTGCAGAGTCCACACCTTTGGGCTCTAAGTGCTGAGGCCCTTTCTCCCATACTCAGATAAATCAGTGAGAAGAGAAGAGAAGCAAATCCAAGAAAGAAAACAAGCATGAGAACAGCAACAAATGGGAGTGATCACAGCCATGTGAGGTTCACAAGCAAGTTCCCTTCCAACCTGAGCTGATTTAGGTAGTGGGGCTCCTGCCCAGGCTGAGGAAATCTTAAGGTTTAATATGTGATCAAGTCAGATTTTAGACTGAAGTATCAAAATGTAAGCAATACTAAGCAGTAAACACAAAGTCCCACACTGACTCTCTTCAAGCAGTGTCTATAACACCAAACAAATGGGGACAACACAAACAGGAACGTGTAAAAGAGCAGAATTTATGCTAATTTCTCATCCATCATTCAAAATGTTTTACTATGGAAAATTTCAAAGGTATATATAAGTAAGAATATTCTTAATTTTTTTTATTTCTATCTTGATATAATTGCAGACTCACGTGCAGCTATAAGAAGTAATACCGGAGAGGTATTATATAGTGTCCATCTGGTTTCTCCAAATAGTAACATCTCACAAAACTATAGAATAAAATCAAAATCAGGAAATAAACATTGATATGTAACCACTCTTCTGGAACCAATCCCTTGTGTGTACTGAGGGATGACTGTATACATTTTTTTCAAGTGACTACAGAAAATTCATCATGATAAATTATATCCTGGGCCCCCCAAAAAGTCAACAACACTAACATAATTGAAATCATGAAAGATATTTAACATCACGAAACGTCAGGAAAATTCAAATTAAAATCACAATGAGATATCACCACATATCTATCAGAGAGACTAATACCAAATACTGGTGATGATGCAGAGAAATTAGATTGCTCACACAATGCTGGTAGGAATTTAAAATGGCACAGCCACTCTGGAAAATAGTTTTGGCAGTTTCTTACAAAGCTGAACATGCACTTATCATATGACCCATAAATTGCACTCTTGGGCATTTATCCCCCAAAATGCAAAACTTATGTTCCTGCACACACCTTTATAGAAATGTGTATAACATATTTATTTATAATAGTCAAAAACCAGAACCAACTTCAATTTTTTTCAATGGGAAAATTTAATCAAATTGTGTACATGCCTATCATGGAATACTACTCAGCAATAAAAAAGAACAAACTACTGATGTGTGCATTACTAAGATGCATTTCAAAAAATGTTATGCTGGGTAACTAAAACCAATCTCAAAAGGTTACATAGTGTGTGACTTCATTTATATAAAATCTCAACCAGTTTTAAGAGGAAATAGTAAAAAAATGTTGCTGTAAGCATGCCAACCATCATGTCCAGGTTTTTGTAGGAAACCATGACTCTGAAACAGATGGAGTCCACTGCTCCAGCACCTGGCTTGCCCTTCTGTGCCACCCTTTCATTGTTATTTGGGGGATGTTTCCCCTTAAGGTAGAAATGGCTTTGGATCAAAGCCAGTATGTCTCATGCAATTATAAAACAAATTATAGAGTCAGAGAATGTTAGAGGGAAAGAAACCTTAGAGATCATCTAGTTCAGCAGTTCACAACTCTGGCTGAACAACAGAATCACCTGAGGAGCTTTTAAATAGACTAATATCTGGGGTCTAACCTCAAAGGTTCTAGTGTAATTAATTTGAGAAAGTTTCCAGGCATCACTATTTTTCAAAAGCTCCCCAAGTGATTCTGAAGTGCAGCCAGGTTTGAGAACCACTGGCAAATCTAAGCTCCTCATTTCACAGATGAGGAAACTTTAGGCCTCCAAAGATGAAATAATAGCCCACAGTAGGTCATATGGCCAGATTGTGTTAGAGCTGTCTCTTGAATCTCTCCCCACTATGTGTGTGGCACTTTTGCATTCATTGTCACATCCATCTCCCTTACAAGACTCTGAGGTAAGATGCACAATTATAATTACTCTCATTGTAGAGATAACACAAGTGAGGCACACAGAGAGATAATGGTGCACTTAGGATATTTGCAGATTGGAACAGAGAAAACCACAAGTTTGGCCTCAGCTTCTAGCCCAGTAAGAGGTCCTAAAAGGAGAGTCGAGCATTCATTTATCAAGACTACGTGATTGAGAGACAAACTACAAACCCAAGCATATGGAGGACTACAGAGCTTTCCAAGGGCACCCTCCCAGACCAATTTCTCTTGCATCTGTTCAACATAACTCATTAAAGCATCCCCAATTTTCATAGATCTTCATCTGTTACTGTCAGCACCTATTGGATCTCCATTTGCACCCAATTTATCTCTGCCTTTTACTAGGAATGAGAACGAACAGCCCCTGCCCTTCTCACTTCTGAGGTTGCTTATTTACAATTGTGTTTTAGTGTGAACTGGCCCATTTATTCATTAGTTTTAATGGGTCCCTTTCAATGTCTAGTTACCATCAAGGATGTTATAATCATTCACTATAGCATCCTGGCATCTACATTTTATTAAATATGGTTTATAACAGTGGGAGTGGAGGTGTGGATGTGGAGAGAAGGGCACGAAGAAGGCAAAATGAAGAAGCTAAGCCAGCAGCAGACACCTTGGTCCCTTAGAGATCTTGGTGTTTCAGGAGGTCCCTGGCAGTGACTAGTGGAGGACAGGCAAGTCCAAGGGTTGTCTCTCAGGGAAAGAGGCAGAAGAAGATGCCCCAAACATCCAAAGGGGAGTAAAAACCAACTCTTTTCTTCATGCTGAATATACTTTTTGCCAATTGTCTTGGTGTCATCACTGCTTGGAAACTAAATGCCTTCATTGTTGTTTCTCAGCTGAATCACTTTACAAGAAGTGTCTGTGAAACGTAAGATATGTATCAGGAGAGAGATCCAAGATGGCCGATTAGCAACAGCTCAGGAATGTAGCTCCCAGTGAAAGCGCAGAGAACGAGTAGACGCCGCACCTTCCGACGAATTTTTGTTGCCCACGGACCGGGAGATTCCTGGCAGAGGAGCCACACGGGTCGCCAGCGCGACTCTTTTGGCCGGCGCAGCTGTTTTGCCGGTGCCTCAGCGCGGCGCTTCCCGGTGCAGAGTATACGGGACGGACGGGCTCGGCTGGTCCCATCCCCACAAGGAAAACAGCAATTGGAAGCGCTGAGGACTGAGAGTTTCACAGCAAGCACAGTGAACCC
>CAUYQU010001594.1:0-39269 GCA_963574635.1 Cheracebus regulus
TAGAGATGGGGTTTCTCCATGTTGGTCAGTCTGGTCTTGAACTCCCAACCTCAGGTGATCCGCCTGCCTTGGTCCCCCAAAGTGCTAGGATTACAGGTATGAGCCACTACACCTGGCTCTTATTGACCCATTTTCTAAGGCAGCTTCCACTAATTCGTTCATAGGTATATTGGACAAATAAACTGGATGCCTGTCCCATGACAGGCAGGACTGGCTAAATAATTTGTGGACCCATCTGTGGCACTTGGAGTAGGGGGCAGTGTTGGCCTTGATGATTGCGTCAGGCCCTGCCTGGGCTGGGGAGGTCGAGCCATTCCTCCATCTGGCTCAGCCAGCTGTTGGCCACTTCCAGAGCTGGTTCCCACCAGCCAGAGAGTTCCGAAGCCATATCTATCTTCCAGGTTTCTGATTGGTGATCCTGCTGAAAGAATTGCTCTTGACCTTACTCCTGTGGTGAGCCCTGGATGCAGATGTAAGGGCTTCCCCAGCCCCTCCTGCATTTGCCCTGTTCATCTGGGTTTGGTATAATTTGTTAGCTTAGATCCTGTACATTCTTTTTTTTTTTTTGAGACAGAGTCTCATTCTGTTGCCCAGGCTGGAGAGCAGTGGCACGATCTTGGCTCACTGCAATGTCTACCTTCCAGGTTCAAGTGATTCTCCTGTCTCAGTCTCCCAAGTAGCTGGTATTACAGGCATGTGCCACCACACCTGGCTGATTTTTGTATTTTTAGTAGAGAGAGGGTTTCTCCATGTTGGCCAGGCTGGTCTTGAACTCCTGACCTCAGGTTATCCACCAGGCTCGGCCTACCAGAGTGCTGGTATTACAGGCATGAGCCACTGTGCCTGGTCTGATCCTGTACATTCTTTCTCCATTTGTGTAAAATAAATAGGCAGATATGCCTACATACAAACTGAAAACTTCAAGAGGATATACAAGGACGTTGTTTTTGGGCAAGGACCCTAGGCATTTGATGTGGTAAAAAGGTTGACTTTGTGTGTGTGTGTGTTTTGAGACAGGGTCTCACTCTGTCACCCAGGCTGGAGTATAGTGGCACAGTCACGGCTTACTGTAGCCTTAACTTGGGCTTAAGCAATCCTCCCATCTTAGCCTCCCTAGTAGCTGGGACTTCAGGTGCATGACACCACACCCAGATAATTTTTGTATTTTCTGTAGAGACAGGGTCTTGCCATGTTGCCCAGGTTGGTCTCGAACTCCTGGACTCAAGTAATTTGCCTCCCTCAGCTTCTCAAAGTGCTGGGATTACAGGGGTGAGCCACCAAGTGTGACCTAAAAGTAGTATGCTTTTTAAACACTCAGTTTTTCCTATTTGCATGTACTAATGCTTTAAATTATGTGAAAAATGACTCTTAAAAATATTGTGTCTATTACTTCTCCAGCTAAACTGTTTTGGTTTTCCCTGTACTTTGTAATTTCTTAAGCTTGAGTGTGTCTGGAATTGAGATGGAAATAGAAACAGCCTCTTTAAAGCATATACACACACAAAAAAACTCTTCTGTCTGTCTTCATCATCATCATCATCATCATCTATCTGCTTACCTACCTATCTACTTTAAAGATTCCTGATTGTATGACTTCTGTATGAGCATTAACTAGCTGGGCGTGATGGTATGCGCCCGGAATCCCAGCTACTCCAGAGGCTGAGGCAGGGGAATCGCTTGGACCTGGGAGGCAGAGGTTGCAGTGAGCTGAGATTACACCATTGCACTCCAGCCTGGGCAATGGGGTGAGACTCTGTCTTACAAAAAAAAAAAAAAAAAGAAAAAAGAAAAAGAAAAGAAAAGAAAAAAAGAGAGAATTAAAAATAGCTGAGAGGGGCCAGGCATGGTGGCTCATGCCTGTAATCCCAGCACTTTGGGAGGCCAAGGCGGGTGGATCACCTGAGGTCAGGAGTTCGAGACCAGCCTGGCCAACATGGTGAAACCCCGTCTGTACTAAAAATACAAAAATATTAGCCAGCCGTAGTGGTGTGCTGCAATCCCAGCTGCTCCGGAGGCTGAGGCAAGAGACTCGCTTGAACCCAGGAGGCGGAGGTTGCAGTAAGCCGAGATTGTGCCACTGCACTCCAGCCTCGGTGACAGAGTGGGACTCCGACTAAAAAAAAAAAAAAAAAAAAAAAAAGAATAGCTGAGGGAAAAAAAAAGAAGTTATTCACCTTTCTCACTTCAGTGACTTTGTGTAATGAGGCAAAATAATATTTCCTGTTGCTCCACAGGACTGAACCATCAGAATACAGAAAGACTTGTCAGATCATTTGGGGTTGGCCTCTCTTCACATTCGGTAGACAGCTGAATGTTCCAGCAAGATTAAGAAGTCGCATCCTTGCAAAAGTCAGGAAGGACCTGTCAAATCTGGTGTCAGATTTAGATGATCACTGAACTGTTCTGCTCTAAGTTTCAAAACCTGCTGTGTGCTCCCCAACTCTTCCCCTTTTCTCCTTTTCCCCCCAAACTCAGGGCAACAAGTTGTTATTATGCAGGTGATACTATGAAAGACACATGTAAAATTAACATTTCTTTTAAGAGAAGGGTCAGATTCCACCTGGTAACAGAACATGCTCTCAGGCATCTCTGTATGTGTTTTGCTACATGTTCCTTATGGAAGTGACATATAGGGTATCTTTTTTTTTTTTTTTTGAGGTGGTGTCTCACTCTGTCGCCCAGGCTGGAGTACAGTGGCGTGATCTCGGTTCGCTGCAATCTCCGCCTCCTGGGTTCAAGTAATTCTTGTAGCTGAGATTACAGGGGCTCACCACCATGCTTGGCTAATTTTTTTTGTATTTTTAGTAGAGATGAGGATTTCACCATCTTGGCCAGGTTGATCTTGAACTCCTGACCTCGTGATCCACCCACCTCAGCCTCCCAAAGCTGGGATTACAGGCATGAGCCACTGCGCCATTCCTGACATGTAGGGTATTTTGCACAGCTTCTTGTGACTATCTGGAGGTATTCTCTACGGGTGTTCACTTCTAGAGGAAAGTGTTGGTATTGTGTGTAGAGAGGAGAATGCATGAGGTGGACGACCCCAGGCCCTGTGTGAGCGCCGTGATCTCGGTTATTTGGATCATACCATTTCATGAGGTCACCTATTGAACAAGATGCCTGGTTCAATCAGCGCAGGGCCTGGCACCTGGAACACATTTCAGGGTTAATGCTAGCCAGGGTTATTTCTAAGAGAAATGGGGAAAAGCTAATGAAAATGCTTCAGAGTGTTTTTTTCCTCTGAGAAATTTATTTAAACAGTTAAATAAAAATCGGCCAGGCGCGGTGGCTCACGCCTGTATCTCAGCATTTTGGGAGGCTGAGGTAGGTGGATCACTTGAGAACAGGAGTTCAAGACCTGCCTGACCAACATGGTGAAACCCTGTCAAAAAAATTAACTGAATGTGGTGGCAGTTGCATGTAATCCCAGCTACCCAGGAGGCTGGGGCAGGAGAATTGCTTGAACCAAGGAGGCAGAGGTTGTAGTGAGCTAGGATCATGCCCATTGCACTCCAGCCTCGGCAATAAGAGTGAGATTCTGTCTCACACACACACGATAAAATTAGTTGGGTGTGGTGGCGTGCGCCTGTAATCCTAGCTCTTTGGGAGGCTGTGGTAGGCAGATCACCTGAGGTCAGGGGTTTGAGACCAACCTGGCCAACATGGAGAAACCCCCATCTCTATTAAAAATAAAAAATTAGCCAGGGATGGTGGTGGGCACCTGTAATCCCAGCTACTTGGGAGGCTGAGGCAGGAGAACAGCTTGAACCCAGGAGGCGGAGGTTGCAGTGTGCCAAGATCGTGCCACTGCACTCCAGCCTGGGCGACAGAGTGAGACTTCATCTCAAAAAAAAAAAAAAATACAGCAGGAGGGGAAGATTTGAATATATAATAAGGCATGTTTGTCTCTCAGATCCATGCTTGAAGTTTGTTAGTGGTAAACTTTGAAAGGATATGATGGATATACCATTGCCCACCTCTTACCAAATTTTGCTTGTAACTGAAGTCATCTTTGTCAAGGTTTAAAAGGCTGTGGGGATAAATTTTTAATGAGTATCGAGTAGGAAGAAAATGAAAGTTCTTAATAACCATTAAGTGATCATTACCATGCAGCGTGTCGAGTTTAGCATAGTAAGCATAGCCTCTTGAACAAAGTTCAAAAAAAGCATCTCAAAATTAGCTGGGCGTGGTGGCCTGTAGTCGAAGCTACTTGGGAGGCTGAGGTGGGAAGATTGATTGAACTGGGAAGGCAGAGGTTGCAGTGAGCCAAGATTGTGCCACTGCACTGCAACCTGGGCAACAGAGTGAGATCGTGTCTTAAAAAAAAACAAACAAAAAACATCTCTGTGAAATATGAATAGGGTCTCAAGTTACTAATTTTCATTTTGTTTTGTTTTGTTTGAGATGGAGTCTCTCTCTGTCACCCAGGCTGGTGTGCACTGGTGCAATCTCTGCTCACTGCAACCCCTGCCTCCCAGGTTCAAGTGATTTTCACACCTCAGCCTGCCTCTCAAGTATCTGGGATTACAGGTGTGCACCACTATGCCCGACTAGTTTTTGTATTTTTAGTAGAGATGGGTTTCACCATATTGACCAGGCTGGTGTTGAACTCCTGACCTCATGTGATCCACCTGCCGTGGCCTCCCAAAGTGCTGGGATTACAGGTGTGAGCCACTACACCCTGCAATCTTTGTGTTAACTGCAGAGGTTATTATTAATAGGAAAGAAAAACCCACAAGTATAAGATCTGTTTCTTGATTACAAGATACTTATGTTTTGGGGCAAAAATTTTCACATGCAAAGCAAATCTAGACAGTACAGGAGAAAAAATTAAGCTCTGAAGTATGTCATTCAAATTATATAATCACTGCAGGAATTCAGTGGAGGAGATGGGAGGGAGAGGCCTGGGGCTGAGCCTGGAAGGGTGACATGACCCTGCCTTCAGCTTTTCAAGAAATAGTGTGTTTATGAGCATCTGGGTATGTGTGTGAGAGGGAAGGGGTTAGTAAGCAGAATAAAGAAAGGGAATAATTAGTAAGGAAATAGAAATGCTGGAGGAGAGCTTGGTGAAGGCCAACCATGAGGAACTGTTTTCTCATTGATACTCCCATCTCCACCCTTTCTTTCCAACTCTGCCCCTCCAGTTAACTCCACTAACAAATTATTGATCCAGTATTATTGGAGTGATATTTCTCACATGTGAATTTTTCACATAACTAAAAAACAAACCTAAACAAAGTTAAAGTTAAAAAAATATTAATATGTTCCTTTTAGGCCAGGCGTGGTACTCACACCTGCAATCCTAGCACTTTTTAGAGGCTGAGGTGGGTGGATCATTTCATGTCATGAGTTTGAGACCAGCCTGGCTAAATGATGAAACCTCATCTCTACTAAAAATATAGAAATTAGCTAAGCATGATGGCATGCGCCTGTAATGCCAGCCACTTGGGAGGCTGAGGCAGGAGAATCACTTGGACCTCGGAGGCGGAGTTGCATTGAGCCAAGATCGCACCAATGCACTCCAGCCTGGGTGACAGACAAGATGCTGTCTCAAAAACAAACAAACAAGCAAACAAACAAAACTAACAGATAAAAAACCCACTTTCCTTTTGCATTTGGGGAAAAGGGTCAAAAGTAGCTTGTGACTTTTCCAGAGTCAGGAAGCATCTTACATCATTCAACCACATGATTTTGGGGAGACCTTGCCTTCTTAGCGGACTAGGTGCGATGCTGATGAAATTGCAGGTGTATTTAGGATTCTCTGCGTATGTCTTTTGTCTCTGAGTGGATTATCTCATGGATCTTTTTTGGATATTTTTGCGTATCTTAAAAAAAAACATCTATAGGCTGGCTGCTGTGGCTCACGCCTGTAATCCAAGCACTTTGGGAGGTGAGGCGGGAGGATCACCTGAGGTCAGGAGTTGTAGAGCAGCCTGGCCAACATGGTAAACCCCCATCTCTACTAAATACAAAAAATTAGTCAGCCGTGCTTGCACAAGCCTGTATACCCACCTATGGTGGCACATGCCTGTAATCCCAGCTACTCTGGATGCTGGGGCAGGAGAATCACTTGAACCCAGGAGGCAGAGGTTGCAGTGAGCCAAGCCTGTACCATTGCACGCCAACCTAGGCAACAAGAGCAAAACTCTGAAAAAACAAAACAAAAAACAAAACAAACAAAACCAAAACTGTCTATAGTCGTGCCCAGTGGTTCACATCTGTAATCCCAGCTCTTTGAGAGGCTGAGGCAGGCTGATTGCATGAACCCAAAAGTTTGAGACCAGCCTGGCCAATATGGCGAAACCCTGTCTCTACTAAAAAAATATAAAAGTTAGCTGGGTGTCTGGGTGTGGTGGTGCACGCCTATAGTCACAGCTACTCAGGAGCCTGAGGTGGGAGGATCAATTGAGCCCTGGAAGTTGAGGCTGCAGTGAGCCATGATTTCATCACTGCACTCTAGTGCAAGATCTTGTTTCAAAAACAGAAAAGCAATGTCAAACCTACTATCTCCCTCTACACCCCTGTATGTCTACCCCCAAGCTCTCTTCCTCTGCCACTTTAATGTGTGCTTTGAGCAGGGAAGCTTATTTTTTGAATCAATTTTTATGTTTATTATTTTTAAAAAAATTTAATTTTATTCATGTTTTTTTGAGATAGTATTTTGCTCTTGTTGCCCAGGCTGGAGTGCAATGGTGTGATCTTAGCTCACTGCAACCTCTGCCTCCCGGGTTCAAGTGATTCTCCTGCCTCACTCTCCCAAGTAGCTAGGATTACAGGCATGTGCCATCACGCCCGGCTAATTTTATATTTTTAGTAGAGACAGGGTTTCTCCATGTTGGTCAGGCTGGTCTTGAACTCCTGACTTCAGGTGATCCACCCACTTTGGCTTCCCAAAGTGCTGGGATTACAGGCGTGGGCCACTGTGCCCGGCCTTAAAGCTATTTTTAAAAATTGACAAAAATTGTATACATTTACACTGTATAACATGATGTTTTGATATGTATACACATTACAAAATGTTTAAATCAAGCTAATTAGCATATGTATTGCCTCACATATTTATAATTTTGTGTGTGTGATGAGAACACATAAAATGAACTCAGTAATTTTCAAATATACAGTACATTGTTGTTAACTATGGTCACCATGTTGTCATAGACTGTTTGAATTTATTCCTCTTGTCTAACTGAAAGTTTGTATTCTTCAACCAATATCTCCTCAATTTCCTCCCTGTTCCCCCAGCCCCTGGTAGCCACCATGCTACTCTCTGCTTCTAAGACTTTGTCTTTCTTAGATTTTACATTTAAGTGTGATCGTATGGTATTTTTTTCTGTGCTTGGCTTATTTCACTTAACGTAATGTCATCCATGTTCTCACAAATGACAGGACTTTCTTCTTTTTAAAGGCCAAACAGTATTCCATTGTGTATATATACCACAACTTCTTTATCCATCCATTGATGGACAGTTAGGTTGAGTTTATATCTTGGGTCATTGTGAAGAGTGCGGTAGTGAACCTGGGATTGCAAGTATCTCTTCCACCTACCGATTTCATATCCCTTGGGTACATATTCAGTAGTGGAATTGTTGGATCATATGCGAGTTCTATTTTTAATGTTTTGGAGGGCCTTGATGCTGTTTTTTATAATAGCTGTACTAATTTACATTCTTACCAACAGTGTAACAGGGTCTCTTTTCTCCAACCAATCTTGCTAACACTGATTATCTTTCATCCTTCTGATAGTAGCATTTCTTTTTCTTTTCTTTTTTTTTTTTTTTGAGACGGAGTCTTGCTCTGTTGCCTAGGCTGGAGTTTAGTGGCGTGACCTCGGCTTACTGCAACCTCTGCCTCTCTGGTTCAAGCAATTCTCCTGTCTCAGCCTCCTGAGTAGCTGGGACTACAGGCATGTGCCACCAAGCCCAGCTAATTTTTTTTGTATTTTTAGTAGAGACGGGGTTTCACCATGTTGGCCAGGATGGTCTTGATCTCGATCTCCTGACCTCATGATCCACCCACCTCAGCCTCCCAAAGTGCTAGGATTACAGATGTGAGCCACCACACCTGGCTGGTGATAGTAGCCTTTCTAACAGGTGTGAGGTTATATTTCACTCTGGCTTTTAATTTGCATTTCCAGATGATTAGTGATGTTGAGCACTTTTTTTCTCCATATACCCATTGGCCATCTGTATATATATATATATTTTTTGAGATATTTCTATATAGGTTATTTGGCTATTTTTTTCAGTTGGGGTTGTGTTTTGGCTATTGAGTTGTTTGAGTTCCTTATGTATTTTGGACATTAATCCCTTACTGGATTTATGGATTGCAAATATTTTCTCCTGTTCCATAGGTTGTGTCTTCATTCTATTGCTTGTTTTCTCTGTTATGCAGAAGCTTTTAGTTTGATGTAATAGAGAAGTTTATTTTATTTTACTATTTATTTATTTTTAAGATAAGGTCTTACTGTGATACTCAGGCTGGAGTGCAGTGGAGCGATCATGGCTCACCACAGCCTGGGCTCAAGCGATTCTCTTGCCTCAGCCTCCAAAGTAGCTGGAACTACAGGTCACACCACCATGCCCAGCTCATTTTTTCTATTTTTTTGTAGCAATAAGGTCTCACTATATTGTCCAGGCTGGTCTGGAACTCCTAGGCTCAAGCAGTACTCCAATCTTGGCCTCCCAAAGTTCTGGGATTACAGGCGCAAACCACTGTGCCTGTCAGGGGTTGATTTAATAGCAGCTTAAGATAAACATCAGTAGAAAGGCAGAAGAGCATATTGCTTGGATTAGACGATGAGGGAACTTAGTTTCTGTACTAAGCTGTGCCAAAAACTGCGACCTCCCCACATAATCTAGCTTCTCTGGGGCCTATCCTCGGTGGTCAAAAGACACAATCTTTTTTTTCAAAATTTACAATCTTTTTTTTTTTTTTTGAGATGGAGTTTCACTCTTGTTGTCAGGGCTGCAGTACAATGGCACGATCTTGGCTCACTGCAACCTTCACCTCTTGGGTTCAAGCTATTCTTCTGCTTCAGCCTCCTGAGTAGCTGGGATTACAGGCATGTGCCACCATGCCCAGCTAATTTTGTATCTTTAGTAGAGATGGGGTTTCTCCATGTTGGTCAGGCTGGTCTTGAACTCCTGACCTCAGGTGATCTGCCCACCTTGGCCTCCCAAAGTACTGGGATTTCAGGCGTGAGCTATCGTGCCCAGCTGAGATACATTCTTAAAAACCCTTTCTTGCTCTCAGTGTGTTATCAGCTTCAAGAAAATAATATGCCTCTATGAACATAATATACATTATTTTCTGAGTATGTCAGAATCAAAAGCAAGGCTGGCCTGATGCTCAATTGTTGAGCATGTGTCCTTGTGTTGCTGTTACCCAGGAGCCAGGCTCATGCAGGTGTGGCTCGAAGGTGGGGGTTTTCATGTCCATTGCTGTCTGGAGGGGCCAGCAGCCATACACACAGCCGGCACGTGGCAGTCAGTGGACCCCTCGCATTACTCATGAATCTCTGTGTGTCTAGCTGCTATAGTAAGCGCAGTTTTGGCTTCAGTCTGATCAAGTGGAGAAGAAGCACGGCACTACTATTTTGCTTTAGGCATATATTTATTGAATATCTACCAGAATTGGGACATTATTAAGAGATATAAAGTTAACAAAACTGATTATGCTTCTGCTCCAGGGAGAGAAGGCATCCATACCTAGAGCAGCTTGGATGTCATTCTAAATAGAGGGTTTTTTCTCAAGAGCATGGAAGATGAAGGTATGATTGGGAGGGTCACGGTGCATGGGGAAGTAAACGATTTGAGAGGGTCCTGAAAGGATGTTAGAGACTTGGGTTAGTGAGAAGCATTTTCTGGCATTGAGTGGGGAGGGGAGGAGCTGGGCAGTGTGACTGGTTCTAGCAACATGTGTTTCAGGGTTTACAAAGCAGATTGGTTTGTCTGTGCATGGGAATGAGTTTGGTAAACACACACATACCCCCAAAATGTCAGTAATCTAGTCCCTGAGAAAAAGTGGAGTCATTTGGTGAGGATGTTGATGCACAAGGGAAATTTTCTCCTTGTCATTTGTCTGGAGAGCAGTCCAGGAAGGTCGGGCTTTTTTTTCCCCCCTAGTTTGGAATCATCGAATCACCATTTCCTAGGTACGTAGAATACAAGCAAAGTAATAGGCGCTGCTTGGGACAAACACCTAAACTTAAATTCTTGCCTTTCTGTGACTTTTTTTGGGTGACAGGGATAGTATGTACCCATATAGATTTTACTGATTTAAAGTATTCAAGTGAAGTTTAAAGTTTTATGTTCATTTTCTTATATATGAGATGAGTTAAACAACCACACCCCGTGCCTCCGAAAAACTTGAACTCATCTTTGCCTTGGACATTTTGAAAAAAATATTCAGGCAATAAGTATTTATTGAACAGCTATATGTCAGTCAATGCATATTAAAATTCAAACCATTAAGTATATTTAAGAATAAAACATTTTAAATCGTAATGGACCTAAATGCAAAAACTTCAACTCTGATCCCTTGTGTATATCACTGGGAGAAAGACCTTTGTCTTATATCAATTGCAAGATAAATGTCTTTCAGTCTGAGAAGAAAACCTTTTAAAAGTAATCTTCCTTGAAAGAAGAGACTTATCTGATTTATTAGTAAAATTGATATCAAAGTGCCTTTAAATCATGATAGGAAGGAATTTTGGAGCAATTAGTTTAGCAAACATTATGCCAATAAAATTTGCCTTGTTATTGCTAGGCACAGTGGCTCACGCCTGTAATCCCAGCACTTTGGGAGGTGGAGGTGGGTGGATCACCTGAGGTTGGGAGTTCAAGACCAGCCTGACCAACATGGAGAAATTCCATCTCTACTAAAAATACAAAATTAGCCGGGCATGATGGCACATGCCTGTAATCCCAGCTACTCAGGAGGCTGAGGCAGGAGAATTGCTTGAACCCAGGAGGCAAATGTTGTAGTGAGCCGAGATCGCACCATTGCACTCCAACCTGGGCAACGAGAGCAAAACACAATCTAAAAAAAAAAAAAAAAAAAAAAAAATGTGTATTGTTGCAATCTCTTTTACACATAAATCAGTTTCAGGGTCAAAACACTGATATTTTAAAGGCCACATGAAATCTTTCTAGCAAGTGTTACATTAAGGTTTTCTTTCTTTCTTTCTTTCTTTTTTTTTTTTTTTTTAACATAGCTAGCTTTTAAATCCCATTTTTCCTGAACTCATTTTTATAACCAGTGAATGTAATTATATTTTATCAGCAAAAGTTCAAAAAGCAGAAAATATAAGGTAAATGACTTTGCAATAATCACTGTGTTTGTAGCAAGTGTTTGTAACATGAGTGCTTCTATAATATACTACTAATTTAGAATTATATTCTGTACTAGAATCTTGACTATGGAAGCCAAGAATTTAGGACCTTGAGCAAAAATGGCCAAAAATGATGCAAAATTCTTTTTTTATTAACTGTGAAATTAGATAATCACAAAGCTAGTAGGACTTTTTTTTTTTTTTTACACAAAGCATCTTGAAGCAGTATTTTTGGCATCCATAAATAACTGGCAATTATTTATGGATATATAATTAACCTGATATTTAATTATATATCTTCACCCTTGAAAGATACATAATTAAATGTCAGTTTTATTGCCAATTGTCAGTTATTTATGAATGCCAGTGACTTTACAGTTTATTTCTGTAGCTACACATTGCTAAAATTAGGTTAGATTTATGCATTTTAAAAGAACGAATTAAAATATTTGGCAAGTGAAAGAAGTGAGCAAATAGAAAAAAAGCAATAGTGTGCTTTTTCTCTAATGAGTGATGTAAAGAAAGTTTTTTTTCAGCAAAAGAGACCTAAAATGTCTGTTGCATTCTCCCTCAAAAAAGCTTTATGCAATTTGGCTACTTAGCAGGTGTGATTAAAAATAACCAAAAAGCAAGTATTTAAAATCGAAGATGTTAAGTCCCTCTGCACATGGCTGATTGCTGTGACACCAAAACAGGCCAGGGTTGGGTGTGGTCCTGGCACTTACTGTACTATCTTCACGAAGGGAGATGGAGTCCAACAAGTAGAGAACAAATGCCATGTTTATTTCACTACTCACCCTCAGTCACATCACATTGTAAGAGTAGCAAAAGGCCCTGAAAAACTATGTAGTGGGATTTGAGCATGAAGACTGGTTCACTATCAGGTAATTAGCCCTGCAATTAAAATAGTATTAAATTTTTTCCTCATGCCTGAAGCTTAAATCTATGATCATTAAGTGATGTCCTCTTTAAAGCAGCCAGTGGTCCTTAAAGATTTCTGGCATAAGAACAACTTTGAAAAATTTGGCCTGGTGCAGTGGGAGTTCAAGGCAGGCAGATCACTTGAGGTCAGGAATTCGAGACCAGCCTGGTCTATATAGTGAGACCCCCGTCTCTGCTAAAAATACAAAAATTAGCTGATGTGATGGCATGCACCTGTAATCCCAGCTACTCAGGAGGCTAAGGCAGGAGAATACCTTGAACCCAGGAGGTGGAGGTAGTGAGTTGAGATTGCACCACTGCACTCCCACGTGGGTGACAGAGCAAGATACCATTAAAAACAATTGCTAACATTTACCATTCCAGAATTTTTCATATGCTTTCAGGATTCCTATAGACACTACTTTTCCTTCCGGATTATCTTGGGACCTCGGACATTTCCTTTCTTTTTTATTTTATTTTATTATTATTTTTTTGAGATGGAGTCTCACTCTCTGTCACCCAGGCTGGAGTGCAGTGGCTCAATCTTGGCTCACCACAACCTCTGCCTCCTGAACTCAAGCGATTCTTCTACCTCAGCTTCCCAAGTAGCTGGGACTACAGGTGCACACCACGATGCCCAGCTTCTTTTTGTATTTTTAGTAGAGACTGGGTTTCGCCATGTTGCCCAGGCTGGTCTCAAATTTGTAAGCTCAAGAAATCCACGTACTTTGGCCTCCAAAAGTACTGGGATAACAGGCACAAATGATTGTGCACAGCTGGACATTTTTTATAGAGGTGTAGAATCCAAGCTGCATTTGAGACCTACCCTGCCACTTATATTTCGATAATTCTGGGAAAGTCCGTCAACTGTTGACAACTTAATGTTTTTTGTCTTCAATATGACACATTGCCTAGATTTGTGGATTAAACAATATAATGTATGTAAAAATGTCCAGCATCGTGCCTGCCGTGCAGTGGGTCAGTTTTATTGATGAGTATAATTGTCATGAATACCGTGTTCTTATTATTTGGTCGTTATATTTGTGTCTTTTTGGAAAAAAGGTCCTGGGAAGTTAGATGATGATCGGGAAATTTCTTGGGAGAACCTAGATTCAGAGTAGTAAGAGGCAGTAGACCAGCTTGGGTGCTGTGGCTCTCCTGTAACCCCAGCACTTTGGGAGGCTCAGGTGTATGGATCACAAGGCCAGGAGATTGAGACCATCCTGACCACAATGGTGCAACCCCGTCTCTACTAAAAATACAAAAATTAGCTGGGCGTGGTGATACACACCTGTAGTCCCAGCTACTTGGGAGGCTGAGGCAGGAGAATCTCTTGAACCCAGGAGGCAAATGTTGTAGTGAGCTGAGATCACACCACTGCACTCCAGCGTGGCGACAGAGGGAGATTCTGTCTTAAAAAAAAAAAAAAAAGTCAGTTGGCCAAATAGTCTCTGATGTTCTTGAACTCATAGCTGTTGTATTTATCTCCACTCCAGTTAAATAGATCAACAGAGGATACTCAGAGAAGCCAGACAGGGCATCTTCCCCCAGAGATGTGTTCCCAAACTCTTCCAAATTGGTTTCTTTTCCCAAGACTCTAAGCAGACCATTGCTGTTAACACATCTTTCTTCAGGCAGACCCTGAAGCCAGGTTGACTTGGTGTCATCCAGGCCATGTCTTACCAACACTATGCCATGTTCATGTTGACTAGAGCACCTCTTATACAGAGGACCCATTTTATTGCCTACAGGCTATTTTATTTTCTTTATTTTTTTGAGATGGATTCTCGCTTATTGTCCAGGCTGGAGTGCAGCGGTATTAGCTTGGCTCACTGCAATGTCTGTCTTCCAAGTTCAAGAAATTCTCCTGCCTCAGCCTCCTGAGTAGCTGGGATTATAGGAGTGCACCACCATGCCCGGCTAATGTTTGTATTTTTAGTAAAGATGGGGTTTCAACGTGGTGGCTAGGCTGGTCTCGAACTCTTGATCTCAAGTGATCCACCTTCCTTGGCCTCCCAAAGTGCTGGGACTATAGGCATGAGCCACTGCACCTGGACTGGGCTATTTTAATTGCCAAGTTATGAGGATTATCTGTCATCTTTTTTTTTTCCTTTTTTTTGAGAGAGTCTCACTCTGTTGCCCAAGCTGGAGTGCAGTGGCACAGTCTTGGCTCACTGCAATCTCCGCCTCCTGGGTTCAAGCGATTCTCCTGCCTCAGCCTCCTGAGTAGCTGGGACTACAGGTGCGTGCCACCATGCTGGCTAATTTTTGTATTTTTAGTAAAGACGGAGTTTCACCACGTTGGCCAGGATGGTCTCGATCTTCTGACCTCATGTTTTACCTGCCTCGGCCTCCCAAAGTGCTGGGATTACAGGCGTGAGCCACTGTGCCCGGCCTTCTGTCATTTTTTATGAGCAGTCTGTAGTCTGTTGACTCTGGTGTTATGGATTTATTTAACATAGACCCAAAAGCCTCATGTTGGTAACCAGCGGTCCCATGGACACTGCACATATGTGAAAATGGCCTTTGATTGTGGGGAGGATTGAGGTATGAATGGTGGGAAGACCTCAGGCTTTAGAGTTAGACTGATCTTATTAGAATCTCTTTCTGCCACTTATTAGCCTTTGAGCTCAGTCATTGACATAGGCATTATGGGACCCTATCTATGGTCTCCTGTGAATACTTGCTATCTGTTCCTTGCTGTTTGTTCTTGTGACTATTATGGTTTGTGGCTACTCACATTTCATGCTTCTCTTAGCAAAGCTACGTGTTCATGGACTGGAAACCTGGCTTTGCTTAAAAAGACCATTTGATTTCTTCATTTGGTTTTGAAAAATGACCAGTTAAAGTAGTTTTTTTTAGAAGCATGGGGAAGGAAGAAAGGAATAATCACCCACTATCTGCCATAGAGGTTTATCATCAAATAAATTATATTGCATTCCTCATTTAACCAATTAACCCACTGGTGATAAAGTAGTACAGTAAGTCCTCACTTAACACTGTTGATAGGTTCTTACAAACTGTGTCTTTAAGCAAAAGGACATGCTGTATGCCATAGGAACTTGAAAAGAGGAACTTGACTCTTTTTTTAAGACAACTTGCTCTGTTGCCCAGGCTGGAGCACAGTGGCATGATCATGGCTAACTGCAGCCTCAGCCTCCCAGGCTCAAATGACGCTCCCACCTCAGCTGCTGGGACCACAGGCATATGCCACCATACCCAGCTAATTTTTTTTTTTGAGATGGAGTCTCACACTGTCACCCAGGCTGGAGTGCAGTGTTGTGATCTCAGCTCACTGCAACCTCCACCTCCCAGGTTCAAGCAATTCTCCTGCCTCAGCTTCCCGAAGTAGCTGGGATTACAGGTGCCCACCATCACACCTGGCTAATTTTTTTGTATTTTTAGTAGAGATGGGGTTTCACTATGTTGGCCAGGCTGGTCTTGAACTCCTGACCTTGTGATCTGCCCACCTCAGCCTCCCAAAGTGCTGGGATTAAAGGCGTGAGCCACCGAGCCCGGCTAATTTTTGTATTTTTTTGTACAGATGCAGTTTCACTGTGTTGCCCAGGCTGGTCTTGAACTTCTGGGCTCAAGCCATCTGCCTGCCTTGGCCACCCGTAGTGCTGGAATTAGAGGTCTGAGCCACTGCCTGGCCTTGACTCTTGTTTATGTCAATTAGTATATGGTAAAACTAGTTTTGTTACATAGTATGTTGTTTTGCTTAAGTTGTGGTTTTCAAGAACCTATTGCTGAAGTTAAGTGAGGACTTAAAAACTGTGTTGTACTCTATGGAATACTGAGTAATGTATGCATAAGAAGAGTTTAGATGCTTGGATTATTCGCTGTGGAATGAAAACACTTCTCTATTTATTAGGAAGCTAGGACCCATTACCTTAGTTTTTCAGGGTTCACAAGTTTGGTTGGCTTTACAGATCTGTGCATGCATTCATTTTAGGTTAGTGAGTACCATAGTCCTCAGGAATCTGAAGGTGGCTCATAAACTTGGGAGGGAAACTGATTGTTGTTTTGAGAGCTGGGTCAGACCCTAAAGAATCATTACTTAGGGCTGACTGGAATTAATTAACCTGATCTTTCTGCTTTCCTTGGATTGCATCCAAAATCAACCCTGGTTGGTTTCTGCCAGCATTAGCACCTTCAAACTCTGCCTCTCAAAGATATGTCATAGACTGCAACCCATGACTAAAATTTGCCAAGCAAGGAGAACTGATTACTATGCTCTTAGTGTGATAGCAAAAAGTACTCAAGATTTTTCCAACATGATTTATGGCACATTGACATTTATTTTCAGAACAGTGGTATTGCTTTGCTAACTCTATCACCCTGCTGGTAAAATGAATTGAAAGTCTAAGTCAACTACTAAATCACATTTATTTAAAATAAAGATTGGGGCCAGGTGCACTGGCTCATGCCTATAATCCCAGCACTTAGGCCGGAAAATCACTTGAGCTCAGGAGTTCAACACCAGCCTGGCAACATAGTGAGACCCCTGCTCTCTACAAATAAAAAAATTAGCCAGGAGTGGTAGTGTGTACCTATGGCCCCAGCTACTGGGGAGGCTAAGGCAGGAGGATCTCCTGAGCCCAGGAGGTTGAGGCTGCAGTGAGCTGTGATTGTGCCACCATACACCAGCCTGGGTGACAGAGTAAGATGCTGTTTCAAATAAAATAAATAAATAAATAAAGATTGAGTCTTAGTTCTTATTGTCAGCCTGAAATCTCCTGTGTAGTCTTAGAACTCCTGTCATATTTTTTTAGTTTAATGTACAAACCATATTTTGATTGAAGTGTAACCAAGAGTTTCTATATTTGCAATGAGAATGTTTTGCAAATAGTGGATGTTGACGTGACCAGTGAGAATTTCGTTCATGAAGTTTGTTAGAGTCTTTGGAAAACTAGCCCCATGTTCATGTTCCTGATTACTTTGTCCTGGAGGGCCAGAGATAGTTTAAATATTACCTTTCAAGTATATTTGATTTCAGAATTAGGTGATGCCTGAGGAGCAGAAAGGCCAACCCCTGGTCATTTTTGCCGCTTTATTAAACTTCATATGGTGGACATGGTCTCTGCTGAGGCTGCCAGCTATGAACTAGGTGGGGACAGAACAGAACATGAAAGGCAGAGAATGGCCGCTTCCCATTGTTAACACAGAAAACAAGGGACGGAGTGTGAGATACCTAGTGATGCCAGCCGTATCCACTGAGGCCTCTTCTTACTGTTTTTTCTCTTACTTGCTAAGTGAAGTCTTGCTCCCAGAGTCAGAGAGGGTCAGGACTTCCCAGGGTTGGAAAGTTCCGGCCACTTCCAATTTCTGAAGCCGCTGGTATGTGAAAAAATGAAGATAGTGTGGAAACAAGGTTATAAATATTGTGGCACATTTGAAAGGCTTATTCTTAACAAGTTAATGAATGTGTCATTTATAAAATACTGGGTCTTTTCATTTTGCCTTCTGTAGAATGTTTTAAGGACGTATAAAGATGCATGAGCCCACTCACTGTGACTGCCAGGAGCTTGGGCTGGGAATAGAACATGTGTTTATTGATGTATAAAGAATGTCTCTGTTTTTTGGCCTCATTGAGATTTCTCTGTGGCAGCCTAAATAAGGCCATGATTCTAAGTGTCGGACCCTTTGTGGATGAGAGGGCTGCCACTCCCTTCTTACCCCTCTCACTCAAAGAGCTACCTTCCATTCTGAGGATTATTTGTTTGTCTTTGCTATCCCATACATTGGCATCTTACTTTTAGGAAATATCTTATGAAGGGATATAGGGGCTGTTTCAGAGTGTATTTAGCTCAGTTATGTTCTCCAAACAGGGCTATAGTTGGTAAAGATATTTGAAGTTGGGGATCTGCTGCCAGCCTGCCTGGCTTCTAAGCCCAGTTCTACCACTTACAGCTGTGTGACCTCGGGCAAATTACTCAACTTCTCTGAGCCTCTGCTACTACATTTTAGAAAATGGAAAATAATTACTATCCTCCTCATGTATGTGTTGTGGGGATTGAGTGAGGTAAAATACCACAAGATCTGACATGTAGTAAATGATACTCCAAATAATGTCCAATAGTAGTAAATTAATATTTGTTATAGTCTTCATTCCTTCCCCAAGATCTTGATCTATTGACTCGCTCATTCTCTGGCTCATACAGGCAATTAAAGCTCATGAGTGGATGGCACAGAGATGCTGTCCACCATCTCTACACGTAAACTTCAAAAGGCACACTTTGAAAGTCATAGGAAAATTACTCACTGAGGTTTCAAAATGGCATACATGGGCTGGGCACGGTGGCTCACTCATGTAATCCCAGCACTCAGGAAGGCTGGGATAACATGAATACCTTCCAAACTTTCTTAAACCAGAGTAGCTCAAATTTTACATTTTACTCTTCATAATTAAGTTTTATTTTTCAGAATTAGAGTTTCCTTGCTTAAAAATCCCCAAAACGTAAAAGCCGCTTCTCCAAGAGCAAGGGATTGGAAAGGGAACCAAAATTTTGAGACGGAGTCTTACTCTGTTGCCTGGGCTGAAGGGCAGTAGTGTGATCTCGGCTCACTGCAACCTCCGCCTCCAGGGTTCAAGTGATTCTCCTGCCTCAGCCTCCTGAGTAGCTGGGACTACTGGTGTGTGCCACCACGCCCAACTAATTTTTTGTATTTTTAGTAGAGACAGGGTTTCACAGTGTTAGCCAGGATGGTCTCGATCTCCTGACCTCATGATCTGCTGCCTTGGTCTTCCAAAGTGCTGAGATTAGAGATGTGAGCCACTATGCTTGGCCTGCTGTGACATTTTATAAAGGTTCACACGCTGGCCGGGCACGGTGGCTCATGCCTGTAATCCCACACTTTGGGAGGCCAAGGCGGGCAAATCAGCTGAGGTCAGGAGTTTGAGACCATCCTGGCCAACATAGTGAAACCCCATCTCCACTGGAAATACAAAAATGAGCCAAGCATGGTGGCACGTGCCTGTAGTTCCAGCTACTCAGGAGGCTGAGCAGGAGAATCACTTAAACTCAGGAGGCGGAGGTTGCAGAGAGCCGAGATTGCGCAGCAGCACTCCCGCCTGGGCAACAGAGCAAGACACCATTTCAAAAAAAAAAAAAAAAGGCTCACATGCCTGCATGCTTAAGTGGAAGAAGACTTGGGTGGATAAACGTGATATTTGTATTCTATAATATTTGGCTTCTGAGAAGTATGTTAAAACAAATGCTTTGTGACGGCTGACCTGAGAATCCCTCTCTGGCTTCCAGTATTTTAAAGAATACATGGTTATCATTGCCTTGTGGATAAAGGTCTAGCCTTAGATAGTTAAAGTTGAACGTTGGAAATAATCTAACATCATCTCCCTGGAGATGCTGATCAACTTACATAAACACGTAGAACTGGTTCTTGGCAAAATCTGGGCTTTGACCACATTTTATGCTACTGTGCCGAATTGTTCCTGTGGCTATTATTTTATCAGCTCAATAGTAAACAGGCAGAGAATAAGCAGGCCTTAAGACACTTATAGGACACATAAAATCTACCAAATCACATGTTCTGTTTTCTACAATGTGTGTTCAAGAGTCCCCAAGACATAAATACAACTCCCCAGTCCCAAATAGCTGTTGAATCAGGATTCCCAGCATCGACAGTTGTATTAGATGGAGATGTTAAAAATGGGCCCAAAACAACCTGATGAAAAAATGGGCAAAAGGCTTAATAGATATTTCTTTTTTCTTTCGAGACAATCTCGCTCTGTCGCCCAGGTTGGAGTGCAGTGGCACGATCTTGGCTCATTGCAACCTCCACTCCCTGGGTTCAAGTGATTTTCCTGCCTCAGCCTCCCAAGTAGCTGGGATTACAGGCACCTGCCACCATTCCTGGCTACTTTTTTTTGTATTTTCAGTAGAGACTGGGTTTCTTCATGTTGGTCAGGCTGGCCTCGAACTCCTGATCTCAGGTAATCTGCCTGCCTTGGCCTCCCAAAGTGCTTGGATTACAGGCATGAGCCACCACACCCAGCCTATATTTTTTGTTTTTAAGAGGAGCAGCACATCTTTGCATTTAGGTGTGTAGACCTTTGTGTGTTGTTTCAAGAAAGGAAATTGTACTGCGTCCCTGGGCCAGATGCAAACTGAGAAGTAATGTGTTTAGAAAATTAGATTACATGGCTGGGCACTGAGGCTCACACCTGTAATGCCAGCCCTTTGGGAAGGCCAGGGTGAGTGGATTGCTTGAGTTCAGGAGTTTAAGACCAGCCTGAGGAACATGGCAAAACCATGTCTCTACAAAAAATACAAACATTAACCTGGCAAAGTGGCACATACCTGTAGTCCCAGCTACTTGGGAGGCTGAGGTGGGAGGATCGCTTGAGCCCAGGAGGTTGAGGCTATAGTGAGCTGTGATTGTGCCACTGCACTCCAGCCTGGGTGACAGATGGAGACCCTGTCTCAAAAAAAGAAAAAGAAAATTACAAAAGAGAAAGGGGGTGGGTGTGGGGTCAGGTGTCATTTTATTTTCCCCCATCATATATTAAGCCATTTAGTCTAAATTTTCACTGACTCAGCCATGTTTTGCTTTTGTCAAAAGACAACTGTGTTTGAGGTCAGGATCCCCAGATTCTTGTCCTGATTCAACAGTTTAATAAGCCATGTAACTGAGTAGAGGCTTCTCCCAGAACTGTGAGATACAAAAATCATTGCCCCATGGAGCTCCTATTGTTGAGTGTAGAATAATGACAATACATAAAAAGTAAAATAGTAGTGATGAGGGTACATTTTATATAGGTTGTTCAGGGTAGGCTTTACTAAGTAAGAAGTGAGATTTTTTTATTTTATTTTTTTTTGAGACAGAGTCTTGCTCGGTTGTCCAGGCTGGAGTGCAGTGACTGACGTGATCTTGGCTCACTGCTGTAACTTCCACCTCCTGGGTTCAAGTGATTCTCCTGCCTCAGCCTCCCAAGTAGCTGGGATTACAGGCCTGCGCCACCACACTTGGCTAATTTTTGTATCTTTAATAGAGATGGGGTTTCACCATGTTAGTCAGGCTGGTCTTGAACTCCTGACTTCAAGTGATCTGCCCACCTTGGCCTCCCAAAGTGCTAGGATTACAGGCATAAGCCACCATGCCCAGCCAGAAGCAGGATTTTGAACAGATTCAATGGAGGTGAGGGGAGGACCCGTGAGCTATCTGGGGGAAGTGTTCTGAGCAGAAGGTGTAGCTGGTACAAAGGCCCTGTGGTCTGGTGAGTGAAGGGAAGAGTAGACGATGTCGGAGGTCATGAGGGGGCATGTTGAATATGACCTTGCAGGCCGTGGTGAGGATTTGGCTCTTCCCTGGAGAGATTTTGAGCAGGGGAGTTACCTTCCCTGACCAAAGCCAAATCTGGCTGTTGCATAAGAGATTGTAAGGCAGCAATGGTTGCAGAAATTGTTATAATGTTCTTAATGTGGTCTCCTCAAACTTCCCCAGCCTGTCCTATTTTATTTTGTTTTTGAGATGGGGTCTCCCTGTGTCATCTAGGCTGGAGTGCAGTGGCACAAACACAGCTCACTGCAGCCTCAACCTCCTGGGTTCAGTGATCCTCCTGCCTCAACCTGCCCAGTAGCTGGGGCCACAGGCATGTGCCACCACGCCCAGCTAATTTTGTAGATATGGGTTTTGCCATGTTGCCCAGGCTGGTCTTGAACTCCTGGTCTCAAGCAATCCACCTGCCTTGGCCTCCCAAAGTGCTGGAATTATAGTCATGAGCTACTGTGCCCAGCCAAGCCTGTTAAATTTTATTAAAAAACAAAATGTTGAGTATTTTGAAGGAAACTGAGTATTTATAAGGAAATAAGTACTTATAAGGAAATTTAGCTGCTAGTTTGTTTTCTAGTGCGTTAGTCTAGTGTGTTCTAGTCAATATGCCACAGAGTATTAAAAATTAGGGATCCGTTTAGTTCTGTCTTAATGAAAAGATGGGTCATTTAAAATTGGAATTATATATTCTGCAACTTTCTAACATAAAAGTGATTGGAAAGAGTTCTTTTTCTGCAGTGTTTCAGGAAATTTATGGATTAACCAAAAAAAAGACCACCCTCACCCTAACATGTAGCACTGGATTCAATTCCCATTAATTAGCTTGTCAGAAGGGAAGGGCGGGAGGGGCCCACCCAGAGGAGTGGGGCAGCACTCTGCAGCCTGGCTTCCCTGGGCCTGTTGGGTTCATTTTGCCTCATGGCTGCCAATGATGTTGTTGAGTAAGATGGGATTTGGTTCTTTTTGAACCTTGAAGCTCAGTGCTGATCATGTTACCTCCTTCTGCTCTGGGGCCTTACTTCACTGTTTAGGAAGAACTTATATCAGACCCATTCACTGTTTGTATAAATCCATTTTTTGTACTGCTGTAAAGAAATACGTGACAGCTTGGGCACCATGGGGAAACCTCATCTCTATAAAAGATACAAAAATTATCTGGGGGTGGTGGTCTGTGGCTGGAGTTCCAGCTACTTAGGAGGCTGAGGTGGGAGAATCACTTGAACTGGGAAGGTGGAGGAGGTTGCAGTGAGCAAAGATTGCACCACTGCATGATCACACCTCTGTCACTGCCTGGGTGACAGAGTGAGACCTTGTCTCCAAAAAAAAAAAAAAAAAAAAAAGAGAGAGAAATTCCTGGAGACTAGGTAATTTATAAAGAAAAGAGGTTTAATTGGCTCATGGTTCTGCAGGCTATACAGGAAGCATGCTCAGCTTCTAGGGAGGTCTCAGGAAGCTTACAATCATGGTAAGGTGAATGGAGAGTCAGGCATCTTACATGGGGAAGGAGGAACAAGTTGGGGAGGTTCCATACACTTTTAAAACAACCAGATCTCAAGATAACTCCCTCACTCAGTATGGCACTTGGGGCATGATGCTAACTCATTTATGAGAACTCAGCCCCCAGGATTCAATCACCTTCTACCAGGCCCCACCTCCAACACTGGGGATTTCAGCTGAACATGAGATTTGGGTGGGGACACAGATCCAAACCTTATCACTCTAGAGAATGCTTACAAATACTGGGCTCTTTCTTGACCCAAACCCAATATCAACAAAGCTCTATTTTATTGAGTGGGGAGCATTGAGGCGGTGTCCCTGAATAATATCTATTTCTAGCTGTCCAGCATTCCAGAAAGCCCAGTGCTTCCCTTCCTGTATTGGCATAGCTACTGTATTTTGTATTTCTCTCTCTGTCTCTCTCTTTTGAGACAAGGTCTTGCTCTGTCACCCAGACTGGAGTACAGTGGCATGATCATGGCTCACTGCAACGTCTATCTCCCAGGCTCAAGCAATTTTCCTGCCTCAGCCTCCCGAGTAGCTGGGACTATAGGTGTGCACCACCACGCCCATCTAAATTTTTGTATTTTTAGTAGAGATGGGGTTTCACCATGTTGCCCAGGCTGATCTCAAACTCCTGGGCTCAAGCAATCCTCCTGCCTTGGCCTCCCAAAGTGTGGGACTATAGAGGTTAGCCACTGTGCCCAGCCTATTTTGTATTTCTCTAGCAATCTTTACTTAAATTATGACAGTAATGCATAATTATTGTAGAAAATTCAGAAAAAAACAGAAATGTAAAAAATGCCTCCTGTAATTATGCTCTGGAAAAGCCATTGTAATATTGTTTATTCTATTAATTTTCTTCTTAAGATGTTGTAAAAGTAAATATGAACAAAGCTAAAATTATTGAGAGCCCAGAAAGAAAGTTTATGATCTCAATTTCACACATACACACAGACACACACACACACACACATTTATATATATAAGAATGTATGCATACTATAAGTATTGAAAGTATAAAGGTAACCTCTGTCAGTAAGTAAAAGGAGAATCTAGTTTATGTCATATACAGCTAAAATGACACAAAAATAATCCTTTGTTTATGTCAAAAAGTGTAATGCGACCATTACTTTCACATGGCATGCATTTTGCATTTCCTGACATGATTTCCAGGAGGTGTTATTTGGGTTTGGTGCTTTCAGCAATGAAAACGTAGTCATCTACTCCACTGCAGCTTGTCTAGTTTCTTTTTGACTTGACAAGGCTGCCTCCTAGAGAGGTATGCAGTTTTTCTAGTGTTTGACACAAGTTTGGCTTTATTTTTCTAGAAGCTGAGAGTCTGATGTTCTTTTTAGTTCTCTTTCTCTTTGTAATTTGGTGAAACGTTTACTCAGTAGAGTGCCAACTCCTGTGACATTTTTGCTTCTGCATTTGCCCAATTAGTGTTAGAAATGGAGGTTTCTCCACTAACAATTAGTGTTAGGAATGGTAGGTCTACTCGGCCTAGTGAAGGCGCAGAACATATTCAAATTTAACCTCAGAATAATGATAATTTGCAAAAGTTTTGAAAAAATTACATATAATACATGGGTAAAAGAATAAAGGAAAAGGAAAAAGTAACTGAACTCACTGAAACTTCAAAATAAAGCAGTTTGAGGATCAGCCTTCAAGAAATGCCAGCTATTTCAAAATACGTTGAGATGTATAAGAAGTTAGACATAGTTCTGAACTATAATGAGGCTTTAGCATATATTTGTTAAAGTAAATTAGAATGGTGTTGGGTAAACATATAAAGTATCTAGTGGATGATTTAGCAGAATAAATTTTGAGACTAAATTTTGTCTTGACATCAGAGGTGTAGCATTGTATGTTATAAATGTAAAGGCAGAAAATATAATCTTCAGAAGTATTTTGGGAAATTGTACATAATTTTTTTATTTGAGACAGAGTTTCACTCTTGTCACCCAGGCTGGAGTGTAATTGTGCAACCTCAGCTCACTGCAACTTCTGCCTCTCGGTTCAAGCTATTCTCCTGCCTCAGCCTCCCGAGTAGCTGGGATTACAGGTGTCCACCACCACACCCAGCTAATTTATATATATATAATTTTTTTTTTTTTTTTTTTTTTTTTTAGTAGAGACAGGGTTTCACTACGTTGGCCAGGCTGGTCTAAAAATATTTACCTCAGGTGATCTACCCACCTCTGCCTCCCAAAGTGCTGGGATTACAGGTATGAGCCACCACACCCAGCCCATAACATATATTAAAGCTGCAGTAGTCACTATTTCATTCTTCCTAAGCCTGCTGACAAGCTTTCAAGCCTTCTGCCTAATGCTGCCTTTTTCTTTGCTGTGTCATTCTGAGGCAACTTCATTTCTGCTGTTGTTTATCTATAAATATTTTCTTACAGGTTCTTTTTATTTGACTCACAGTTGTTATACATGTCAGTTTTAAGTCTAAATTATTTCTATTGTTAGTTTAAGGTGGTTTTTCAACTAACTAGAACCAGATCTGCCAATTCCCTGTAACAGTGCTACAAAATTAAGTCTTTTCCTAAATGTAGATATTTGAGCTGGACACCCAAACATGATTTGCAGATTTTACCATTAATATTCTTACTGAAAAAAACTCTTCTTCCTGTCATTTGATCTAGAAGATTCTAGTAGTTTCTGGATTTTTTTTTTTTTTTTTTTTTTGAGGCAGTCTCTGTCACTCAGGCTGGAGTGCAGTAGCACAAACATGGCTCACTGCAACCTCCACACCACTATAGCCTCTGCCTCCTGGAATCAAGCCATCCTCCCACCTTAGACTCCCAGGTAACTGGGACTACAGGGATGTGCCACCAGGCCTGGCCAATATTTTTAAAAAGTTTTTTTTGTAGAGATACAGTCTCACTATGTTGCCCAGGTTGGTCTTGAACTCCTGGGTTCAAGTGATCCTCCCGCCTCAGCCTCTCAAGGTGCTGGGATTACAGGCATGAACCACCATACTGGGCTGATCCTCATCTTTTCTATCCTCCTGTAATTTGGAATCAATGACCTGGAAAACCAGAAGAAAGGAAATTCTGGCATTGGCAAAGCAAGAGTGCTTACCTGAAGGTTTACTGTGAAGTTAATGAGTATACTCCCAGGTTGGCAGCACAGATCTGTAGCTGCTCATTTGGAGGGTGTGGGATCTGTGCTCAGCTACTGCCTGGCTGGTGGCTTGTCTTGCTGGAGCCAGGGGTAGGATCTAAATTTAAGAGCACGAAACTAGTCATCAATTGGGAGGTTCACATTTGTAGCTTTATCTGACATTCATCACATCCATTTTTTTCTTTGGCAAAGGCAATTGTTCAGACTGTGAAATCAGAGATGCAGGGGACTGTATTGTGTAATTCAACATCCTACTTAAGTTTGAATAAAGACATCCTTGTAACTTACCTTTGTGCTGTCCACTTCACCTTTCAAAGGTCAGGAAGGTTGTGCTCATTATTAAGTACCTTTTGGAACTGATACTTCCATCTTTACAGTTCCTCTGCCTTGTTTTAGTGACTTCAGATTTCCCACATTATTTTCTAAACTCAGGCATACAATTTTCATCACAAAGGCAATACATGACCAGCTATCCTGGGACTTTTAAGAACAATTTTCTTTGAGTACATCACCTTTACCACCATCCTAAGTGTTATGCTGTTAGGAAAAAACCAGTGAGTTGTTGCATGAAGCAAAAAGCAATTACATATGGAATTTTGAGCGGTAACATTTAGTAACACTAAAATTGTGCCATGAAATTGGGGCATTAAAATCCTTACTGATAGCATTTTGCATACCATTTTAGTTCCTCTTGACTCATCTTCCATGTGAGTTAAAAACTTAATTTGCTGTATTTGAGTTTGAATGAAGCTTTAACTTTCTGAAAGAGTGAATTTATAAGTGAATTTATGACATGCTTGAATATGAAAGGTCTTAGAGTTGGAGTGGATTGACTTTATTGAGTAGCAATAATTTACAAGAAGAAAAATAACACTTCTTACTTGGTTGTTGGTAGATATATGTGTTTGTTTCCATTTGATAACATCATAAAAATTTAAAATTGCTTTCAACAGGGTTCCAGCAGTCCTAGAAAATCAATCATACTGAAATTTTGATTGCTAGAAATGTTCCGATTTTAACATGTTAATTGTAATAATGGAAAAACCATCTTACTTTGGTTCTACCATATGTTGATTTATGTAGCCCAGGATATAGATTTATTGCAGTTTCACTACAAAATGCTTGATTGTTCAAATAATATTTCCAGACTATTTGGTTTCCAGGAAGTTACATTTTTTGAGAACTGTGAACCATGGAGTAGAATCAAAACTCCAGAAGAAATGCCCCTTCCTGAAACCACTGATGAAACTGGTAACAATTTATTTCATACTGTGTTCCAATATGTTTCAGAGTAAATGAAAGCAAAGTACCCTATTGAAACAGCTTGGCTTTGCTGCATTTGGGATTTGTGTGGTGATTTATTAAAGTTGTTTAAGAGCTATTGGCCAGGTGGAGTAGCTCACACCTGTAATCATGGTACTCTGGGAGACCAAG
This sequence comes from Cheracebus regulus, assembly GCA_963574635.1. Lineage (NCBI taxonomy): Eukaryota > Metazoa > Chordata > Mammalia > Primates > Pitheciidae > Cheracebus > Cheracebus regulus. Next base: position 27,614 of record CAUYQU010001594.1, read on the forward strand.
GTAAATGGATCACCTGAGGTCAGGAGTTCGAGACCAGCCTGGTCAACATGGTGAAACCCTGCCTCTACTAAAAATAGAAAAGAATTAGCCAGGCATGGTGGCAGGCGCCTGTAATCTCAGCTACTCGGGCTGAGACAGGAGAATCACTTGAACCCAGGAGGCAGAGGTTTTAAGTAAGCCGAGATTGCACCACTGCACTCCAGCTTGGGCAACACAGTGAGACTCTGTCTCCAAAAAAAAAAAGGAAAACTCGATGCTTTCTCAATAAGGAACAAAGCCCAGCAGACAGTGGCTGTACCTTTCTCCCCTCCTTCCTTGCCATCCTCCCATCTCATTTCTCTTAGAAACAGGGATTTCCCTGCCATACAAGATCTGTTTCGTTATCTTAAAATCTCAAAGGACCTCCCAATAACATTCCAGACCCAGAGATATCCAAGCAATCTTTTCTAAGTTCAAATTCCTCATTGCTCTCTAGGAAGAGATAGGGATCCATGTTTGATCAAGCTAAACTAGTTAGGTGGCCTCATATCTTTTGCTACCTGCAAAATGTTGACAGTTCAAAAACCTTGTTAGAACTTTTTCTACCTATTTTATTGTCACTTCAGTGATATATGTAATACTAGTGATGCAGAGTGACTCAGTGCTAGTATCATTATTGTTTTCATTGGATTTTTATTTCTTCTATCTTAATCTCTGTAAGTCTAGGCCTTTTGGCCTCTCCTGCTTATTTTTATGATTGTCACAGAAACCCTTGGTATTAGATGGGGCAGAGGGAGCTTTAAGAGTTACCCTCTCATGGGCTGGCCTACATTAATTAATTAATTAATTAATTAATTAATTAATTTTGAGACAGAAACTCACTCCATTGCCCAGGCTGGAATGCAGTGGCATGATCTCAGCTCACTGCAACCTCTGCCTCCTGTGTTCAAACAGTTCTTCTGCCTCAGCCTCCGGAGTACCTGGGATTACAGGCATGTGCCACCACGCCCAGCTAATTTTTGTATTTATAGTAGAGATGGGGTTTCACCATGTTGGTCAGGCTGGTCTCGAACTCCTGACCTCAGGTAATCCGCCCCCCTCGCCTCACTGTGGGAAGTGCTGGGATTACAGGTGTGACCACCACACCCAGCCATACATTAATTAATTTTTGAATGCTGATCTAGCTTTGCATCCTGGGATAAATCCCACTTGGTTGTAGTGTGTAATTCTATTTATATATTATTGGATTTGAATTGCTAACATTTTGTTGAAGATTGTTTTCATCTATATTCATGAGAAGATTTCTTCAGTTTTAAGATGAGAAGTTTTGTACCAAATCAGCTTTATTGTCCTTTCTAATGCTAGAATTTTGTGAGTCTAGGAATGTGTTATTATTTCATTTTAAATATCTCACTGAGGTAGATACTAAATAAATATTTGCTAAGTTGAATGGAATCTGCTGACTTTATCTTTGGAATGTGGATGATCTGCTTTTATAATATTGAATTGTAATGAGATAGAAAACAACAGTGATTATTTTTGAGATTAAAAATAAAAAGACATAAAATTCAAGGGCAGAGATAGACCATGGATTAGTTTGCTAAGCTGCTGTAACGAAGTACCATGAGCTGTGTGGCTTAAGCAACTAACATTTGTCATCTCCTGATTCTGGAGCCTAGAAGCCCGGCAAGAATGGCTTCTTTTAAGATCTCTGAGAGAGAATGGGTTCCATGCCTTTCTTCTGGCTTCCAGTGGTTTAAGGGCAGTCTTTGGTGCACCTTTGCTTCTGTTGCATTGCCCCAATCTCTGCCTTCATCTTCACATGGTGTTCTCGCTCTGTTTGTGTGTATGTGTGTATGTTTGTGTCTGGGCCCAAATTTCCCCTTTTTAGGAGTCCACCAGTGACAATGAACTAGGGGCCCACCCTACTCTCATATGACCTCATCTTAACTAGTTACAACTGCAATGTCTATTTCTTCTCACACTCTCTCTTTTTTTTTTTGAGACAGAGGTTCGCTCTTGTTGCCCAGGCTGGAGTGCGGTGGCGCCTCCTGGATTCAAGTGATTCTCTTGTCTCAGCCTTCCAAGTAGCTGAGGTTACAGGGGCGCACCACCACACCCAGGTTTTTCACAGAGATGGGGCTTCACCATGTTGGCCAGGCTTGAACTCCTGACCTCAGGTGATCCGCCTGCACGAGCCTCCCAAAGTGCTGGGATTCGGGCGTGAGCCACTGCGCCCAGCTGCAACGTCTGTGTCTAAATTACTTCAAATTCGGAACTACTCGGGGGCTAAGACTGCAACATATGAATTTGGGAGACACATTCAATTCATAGCAGGTAGATTATTCTGTCCTTTCAGTGTAACTACCTGTCTATCCTTCCTTCCTTCTTTTCTTCCATTAAATGTTACTGTGCCATACAGGTGGATGGATAACAGACAGAGAAATTTATGAGGAATTTTCTTTATAGAGAGAATGTTCACATTTCACGTAAGTGGCCACTTGCTAATACATAGCAGTTAATTTGTAGAGTGACCTGTAGATTACTTATAGCTGGCATGTACTTAATTCATGTCAACATTTTGTTTCTGTGTCACTCCATTTTTTCCTCCTATTGTTCCTCTGATCCTGTTCTTCCTAGCTCTGTTCTACCCTCTCAGCTTAATTTGCCTTCTTACCTGAGCATTTCACAGTAGCTAGTTCTGCCACCAGATGGTGTGCAAGGATTAGGAAAAGAATTGAAACATGTTGATCAATGTCTTTTCAACATTTTATTTCAGGAGAGAGGCTGACATGACAGGTCTACCTGAGATTCTGAGATGGACAGCAGGCCATAAATGACATTCTGAGATTGTGTAGATTTAAAGTTTTCATACAAATTTTCCTCTCCTTTATCATAGAAACAGAAACCTGAGCTGGAAATCTTGATGGGGGGTGGAAACCTATAAAATTTGATGTATATGTGTAAATGAGAGACTTTGATTTCAGAATGGATTTGACTGTAATATTAGGCTGAGATATGGAAGAAATGTTCTTGGGTCAGAGGAACACTTCCTCAAATAGGTAGTCTCAGAAGCCACAGAAAGGAGAAATCTCTCCAACCAAAGCTGTTGAATGTTAGCACAATGAGAGACCCTAGCCATCATCTGATTCAGCCGCCTCAAATGAGGCCTGCAGCCAGATGGAGCTTGCAGACCACATCCACACACAGTGTGCTTTGTTTAGTTTGAACAAGGTTCTATTTTTATTCACTTTTTGAGATGGAATTTCGCCCTTTTGCCCAGACTAGAGTGAAGAGGTGTGACCTCAGCTCACTGTAACCTCAGCCCCCTGGGTTCAAGTGATTCTTTTGCTTCAGCCTCCTGAGTAGGTGGGATTATAGGAGCCCACCATTATGCCTGGCTAATTTTTGCATTTTTAGTAGAGATGGGGTTTTGCCATGTTGGCCAGGCTGGTCTGGAACTTCTGACCTCAGGTGATCCACCTGCGTCAGCCTCCCAAAGTGTTGGGATTACAGGCGTGAGCCACCGTGCCAGCCTGAACAAGGTTTTTCTTTTTCTTTTTTTTTCCTTTTAGAGGCAGGGTTTCAAGGTATTAGCCAGGATGGTCTCGATCTCCGGACCTTGTGATCCTCCTGCCTTGGCCTCTCAAAGTGCTGTGATTACAGGCATCAGCCACTGCACCCAGCCCCAAAAGGTTTTATTATTACTAATTGACAATGTTAAGACAGCCCCAATATTACACCTAATCATCCAGATTTTGGGCTTTTGGAAAAAAATTCTGAAGACTTGGCAATAGTGATTGACATGTTTTTCTTGGCCACACTTGACTATGACAGAGTTGTGGCTGTGGCTAGTGATTCATAGTTTGCTGCTGTCTCCTCCACCCTATTGTGTGATGCTGAAGCTTTGCCCTTATTTAATATGTTACCTGCCTCTGCCCAGCCCGTGAAAGGCATTTGGATATGTCACCCTGCTCTTCCATTTCTTGGATGAAGACATGCAGTCTGGAGACAGAGTTGAGAGGAGTTGGTTCAGGCCACACCTGCCTTCTCATCCCCACTAACTAGTGCTGTGTCTGCAAGTAGAAACTGGTGGGGAAAGAGTAAAAGTGACTCACCCTAGAGGAGTGATGCAGGCAAGTAAGGGATCAACAGGGAAAGTGAAAACTCAAAATTCAAAATTCCACTGCTGCCAATCAATTACAGAAAAAGATGTTAGAGGGCCGGGTGCTGTGGCTCGTGCCTGTAATCCTAGCACTTTGGGAGGCTGAGGTGTGTGGATCACCTGAGGTCAGGAGTTCGAGATCAGCATGGCCAACATGGTGAAACCCTGTCTCTTCTAAAATACAAAAATTAGCTGGGCACGGTGGTGGGTGCCTGTAATCCCAGCTACTCAGGAGGCAGACGTGGGATAATCGCTTGAACCCTGGAGGCAGAGGGTGCAGTGAACCAAGACTGCGCCATTGCACTCCAGCCTGGGCGATAAGAATGAAACTCTGTCTCAAGGGGAAAAAAATGCTAGAAAAATACACACCCGTAAGTGAAAAAATGGGAAACCCTGAAGTAAACACCTTACAGGGCACTTGAATAAATACATGATCAGAAGATCATTGGTCAACAGAAAGAAAGGAACTCTAGATTACTCGCCTGTAAGTATATCCCAACTGTTTCTGGGATAAACTTATTATTCAAATAATAAGTTGAAATGTGGTTGATGAGACTAGACAATTGAGGAGACAAGGTAAGTAAATCAGCTAGACAGCAGATAGTTTGTTGTTTCCCAAGAATGTCCTTCTGGGTGCCAGTGAAATGGCTGTCAGAGGCTCTTTCTGTCAGAACATGGAAACCATTGGTGAAATAAATAATAGGGTAATAATGGGATGATTCTGAATGGGGAAGCAGAGATTGTTTTTGCCTGCCTTGATGAAGATAAATGGGAGTATAAATGAGAGAGGCTGACCCATGGATAATTTATTTTATATTAATTAATTAATTAATTTTTTTTGAGACAGAGTCTCTCTGTGTTGCCCAGGCTGGAGTGCAACGGTGTAATCTTGGCTCATTGCATCCTCTGCCTCCCGGGTTCAAGCGATTCTCCCACCTCAGCCTCCCAAGTAGCTGGGATTACAGGCACCTGCAGCTGTGCCTGGCTAATTTTTGTATTTTTAATAGAGATGGGGTTTTGCCATGTTTCCAGGCTGGTCTCAAACTCCTGAACTCAGGTGATCTGCCTGCCTTGGCCAACTTAAGTGTGGGGATTACAGGCATGAGCCACTGAGCCCAGACTGGATAATTTATTAATGATTGCAAACATTTACTGAATGCTCATTCTGTGCTATACTCTACACTCTAGAGGTTGACGTGTAATATTTTGTTCTTGCAGCATCACTGGTCCTTACCGTTGTTTTTCCTATTTTGTTGATAGGGAGACTGGAAAGATCAGGTAACTTTTTAACATCCACTTAGCTCATAAATGACAGAGCCAGGATTTAAATACAAGCTCTCAAGCTATTGATTACCAAAGTTTTCCCACTTAACAACCAAGTTACTCCACTGCCTCCCATCACCCTCTGCCTGGCCTAGTGACAAATGCCCAGTGGGCCCCGGACAAAATCTGAAACAGCGATTGAGTTATATCATTTTGGCTGGATGGCATGTGACAAGTTTGAAAAGCTAACATTTTAATTTGTGGAATTTAACAAATTTGTTTCAAAGGGTCAGTAAATTAGAAGACTGGCAGATGTCAGTGAATCTTCATCCTAAGAACATGTGTATAAAGTATCTGGGAAACTTTCATCTGGCAAATCTTATTTCTACCCAGAGCATGCTGCTAAAATCTATACTAAGGGGCATCATGAAAGGCTTCAGCAGATGGCCTTTTTCAGGAAAAAGCATCTTGGCTTGTGGAAGAGGGAAGTGGATTTGACAGGAGCCATTTGAGAAGGTGAATATGTCATGCTGATCAAGAAACAGTGGACATCCCTCCTTTCCACTTTCAGAAAGCCCCTGTGATGGGGGTTCAGATGTAAGGGAGAGGATTGAGAGGGAGTTGCCTGGGAAAGATAGTTTTGTGGCTTTCAGAGTGAGCTTTAGAGTAAGGACATCAGGATAATTGTTTTAAGGGCTCATCCTGACATACAAAGGTAAACCATGGAGCCCTGGAGGAATGAGTGCTCAGATGCATCGTGTATGACATTTTTATAATTGATCTAGCAGAAAGAAGAGGGCAGCTGGGTCTCTCGGTCTGCAGATGCTATTAGACGCTTCTGGTCAGAGGACTGTTAAACCTGTCAGGATAAGCTGCCAGAATGTGTGGCAAATACAAGTGCTAGTTGAGTTTATTGTATCTGGAGAAAAGTCATTCAAGTTGTAAGTTTCTGATACCCAGTAAAACCCTGAGCTTTTTAAAGGAAGGCTTTCTCAAGAAAACCATAGGAGGGGCTGACTTCTGGATAATTTATTTTATTTTACTCTTAATTTATTTTTAGTTTTTTGAGATGGAGTCTTTCTGTGTTGCCCAGGCTAGAGTGCAGTAGTACGATAGTGTTAGTGTAATAGGGGTTAGTTATAGGAGTTAGTGTTCTCTAACCCCGATAAAAAAGCCAAAGCAATTCTCCACCCAGAATATGAATACAGGGCTATTTGTTGTTTCTCAAAATTTAACAGTTTCAGCAATATGCGAGTCCCTGTTATGAGCAAGAAATGGAGTTAGACATGATTCAGAAAGAAAAATGCAAAATGATAAGGGAACTAAGAAACCTATGGTAGGAAAAAAACTCAAGAGATGAAACTTCTTTAATCCAAAGGTGACAACTGAGGATCATATGTAGTAACTTGCTAAAACATGAAGAATAAACACAGAATCAGCAAAAACTATCAATCCTTTCTCTTTAAAAACTGTAGGCTGGGTGTGGTAGCTCACACCTGTAATCCCAGCACTTTCGGAGGCCGAGGTAGGCGGATCACCTGAGGTCAGGAGTTCGAGACCAGCCTGGCCAACATGGTGAAACTCCATTCCGCCAGCACAAAAAAAAATGTATTCGGTAGTGGTGGGAAGAGGGGAGATGTTGGTCAAAGGGTACAAAGTTTTAGTTAGGTTGAATAGGTTCTGGGATTTAATGTACATCTTGGTGACTATAGTTAATAATAATGTAATATACACTTGAGCATGCTGCACAGATCATCCCATCACCTATTAACTATTCTTCCTGGTGCTCAACATCCATTAACTATTCTTCGTCTCCCTCCTTAGCTATTGTTCCTGATGCTCTCCCTCCTCCCACCCCCGACTCCCCAACAGGCCCCGGTATGTATTGTTTCCCCCATGTGTCCATGTGTTCTCGTCATTCAGCTACCACTTATAAGTGATAACATGCAGTATTTGGTTTTCTGTTCCTGCATTAGTTTGCTGAGGATAATGGCTTCCAGTTCCATCTATGCCCCTGCAAAGGACATAATCTCATTCCTTTTTATGGCTGCATAGTATTCCATGTTGTGTATGTACCATATTTTCTTAATCCAATCTATCATTGATGGGCAGTTAGGTTGATTCTATGTCTTTGTTATTGTGAATACTACTGCAATGAATGTACACAGGTATGTATCTTTATAATAGAATGATATATATTCCTTTAGGTATATATCTAGTAATGGAGTTGTTGGGTCAAATGGTATTTCTGCTGGTAGGTCTTTGAGGGATTGCAACACTGTCTTCCACAGTGATTGAACTAATTTACATGCCTACCAACAGTGTAAAAGTGTTCCATTTTCTTCATAACCTCATCGGCATCTGTTGGTTTTTGATTTCTTAGTATGGCCATTCTGACTGGTATGACATGATATCTCACTGTGGTTTTGAGTTGCTTTTCTCTAATAGTTAGTGGTGTTGAGCTTTTTTTCATGTTTGTTGGCTGCATGTATGTCTTCTTTTGACAAATGTCTGTTCATATCCTTTGCCCACTTTTTAATGTTTTCTTTTTTTTACATTTGTTTAAGTTCCTTGTAGATGCTGAATATTAGACCTTTGTCAGATGAATAGATTGCAGAAAATTTCTCCCATTCTGTAGGATGTCTGTCTGCTCTGATGACAGTTCTTTTGCTGTGCAGAAGCTCTTTAAGTAGATCCCATTTGTCAATTTTTGCTTTTGTTACAATTACTTTTGGCATGTTCATCAAGAAATCTGCTCATGACCATGTCCTGAATAGTATTGCCTAGGTTTTCTTCTAGGGTTTCTAAAGTTTTGGGTTTTACATTTAAGTCTTTAGTCCATCTTGAGTTGATTTTTTTATATGGTATAAGGAAGGAGCCCGGTTTCAATCTGCATATGGCTAGTCAGTTCTCCCTGTACCATTTAATAAATAGGGAATCCTTTCCCCCATTGCTTAGTTTTTTCAGGTTTGTTGAAGATCAGATGGTTGTAGTTGTGCTGTTTTATTTCTGAGTTTTCTATTCAGTTCCATGGTCAATGTCTCTGTTCTTATACCAGTACCATGCTGTTTTGGTTACTGTAGCCTGGTAGTATAGTTTGAAGTAGTATAGTAGCCTTGAAGTAGTAGCCTTGTAGTATAGTTTGGGTAGCATAATGCCTTTAGCTTTGTTCTTTTTGCTTAGGATTATCTTGGCTATTCAGGCTGTTTTCTGGCTCCATATGAATGTTAAAACAGTTTTTTCTAATTGTGTGAATAATGCCAATGGTAGTTTAATGGGAATAACATTGAATCTATATATTGGTTTGGGCAGTATGGCCGTTTTCATTATATTGATTCTTTCTGTCCATGAGCATTGAATATTTTTCCATTTGTCTGTGTCATCTCTGATTTCTTTGAGCAGTGGTTTATAGTTCTCCTTGAAGAAGCCTTTCGCTTCCTTTGTTAGTTGTATTCCTAGGTGTTTTATTCCTTTTGTGGCAATTGTGAATGGGAATTCATTCATGATTTGGCCCTTGGCTTCCCTGTTGTTGGTGCATAGGAATGCTAGTGATTTTTACACATTGATTTTGTATCCTGAGACTTTGCTGAAGTTGCTTATTAGCTTAAGAAGCTTTTAGGCTGAGATGATAAGATTTTCTAGATACAGGATCATGTCATCTGCAAACAAAGATAGTTTGATTTCCTCTCTTCCTATCTGAATACTCTTTGTTTCTTTCTCTTGCTTGATTGACCTGACCAGAACTTCCAATACTATGTGGAATAAGAGTGGTGAGAGAGGGCGTTGTTGTGCTGGTTTTCAAGAGGAATGCTTCCAGCTTTTGCCCATTTGGTATGATATTGGCTGTGGTTTTGTCATAAATGGCTCTTATTATTTTGAGGTATGTTCCTTCAATACCTAGCTTATTGAGAGTTTTTAACATGAAGGCATGTTGAATTTTATCAAAAGCCCTTTCTGCATCTATTGAGATAATTATGTGGTTTTTGTCTTCATTTCTGTTTATGTGATGAATCACATTTATTGATCTGTGTATGTTGAACCAACCTTGCATCCTGGGGATGGAGCTGACTTGATCATGGTGGATGAGCTTTTTGATATGCTGCTGGATTTGGTTCGGCAGTATTTTGTTGAGGATTTTTGCATTGGTGTTCATCAAGGATATTGGCCTGAAGCGGTGGTGGTGGTGTTGTTATATCTCTGCCAGGTTTTGGTATCAGGATGTTGCTAGCCTCATGAATGAGTTAGGGAGAAATCCCTTCTTTTCCAGGTTTTGGAATATTTTCAGTAGGAATGGTACCAGCTCTTCTTTGTACCTCTGGTAGAATTCAGCTGTGACTCCATCTGATCCTGATCTTTTCTTGGTTGGTGGGCTGTTTGTTACTGTCTCAACTTCCGAACAAGTTATTGGTCTATTCAGGGATTCAATTTCTTCCTTGTTCAGTCTTGGGAGAGTGTATGTGTCCAGGAATTTATCCACCTTTTCTAGATTTTCTAGTTTGTTTGCATAGAGGTGTTTTTGTATTCTCTGATGGTTAGTTTTATTTCTGTGGGGTCAGGGATAATATCCCTCTTAACATTTCTGATTGTGATTATTTGAATTTTGGTAGATCTTAAAAGTTATCACAATATCCACACAGATTTTAACTAAGTGAGGTGATGAATATGCTAATTAGCTTGATTTTGGTAATGACTTTATAATGTATATGTATAAAAATCACATTTTATACCATAAATATATACTATCTTTCAGGACATATATTAAAGTGTATTCCTCCACCTACAGGCGAGTAGACTAATGACATCCTTATTCTATGAACCAGTACAGGTTGAAAATAACTGGTAAAATCAAATGATGGCTGGGTATAGTGGCTCACACCTGTAATCTCAGCACTTTGGGAGGCTGAGGCAGGCAGAACACTTGAGGTCAGGAATTTGAGATCAGCCTAGTCAAAATGGCAAAATCTCATCTCTACTAAACGCACAAAAACTAGCTGGGCATGGTGACACATGCCTGTAATTCCAGCTACTAGGGAGGCAGAGGCATGAGAATTGCTTGAACCTGGGAGAAGGAGGTTCCAGTGAGCTGAGATGGTGCCACTGCACTCCAGCGTCGGTGATAGAGTGAGACCCTGTCTTAGCAACAACAAAAAATTTAAATGATATCTCATAAGTTTAAGATAGTTTAAGACAACTAATATACTTATGAGTTTCCCTCTAAACTTTGGCATTTACATGCATTTTGCATTTCACATGGGGAAGAAGAGGGAATAATAACATCCCAGAATATGTTTTTAACATCACTATCAAATGTAGACACTCCATCACTTCTTATTTATTATTTTAAAAATTACTTTTGAGTGGGTGTGGTGCCTGTAATCCCAGCATTATGGGAGGCTGAGGCAGGTGGATCACTTGAGGCTAGGAGTTCGAGACCAGCCTGGCCAACATGGTGAAACCCCATCTCTACCAAAAATACAAAAATTAGCCAGGCATGGTGGCATGCGCCTGTAATCCCAGCTACTCAGGAAGCCGAGGCAGGAGAATCCCTTGAACTGGGGAGGCAGAGGTTGCAGTGAGCTGAGATTGCTCTGCTGCATTCACACCTGGGTGACAGAGCAAGACTTTGACTCAAAAAAAAATTACTTTTAATGTTTTTCTCTAAATAGATATGTATTTAAACTCACAGTTAAATAATCTGTAATAAAAACAGTGACCTCCTTTGCCAAGTTCTCCCAGGGGCAACTGCTTTCAATAATCACAGCCTTTTCTTTTGTCTTTTACCTCTGTATTTCTAAATAATCTACTTATATTGTAGTTTCCATTCATTATTGACTTCCTGTTAAGGTGATTGAGCACTTACTTCTCTTTTGTTCACCTTGCCCCCACCTTAACACACGCATATGCACACACACACTCTTTCTCTTACTCTTCCATCTGGAATGGTGGCTTTCTCGGCCTGGTGTGTGGCTGTCACTCTGGCTTTTCTTTTTTTAATCACCATGTTGTGTTGGATTCTCTGTTCCCTGGAGAACATACCCAATTCTTTCTTGCATTTCCTCCCTCATTTACTGAGGTACATCCTCTGGTGGCTTCTTAAGAAATACTCGGAGGAGAGAGATCCAAGATGGCCGATTAGCAACAGCTCAGGAATGTAGCTCCCAGTGAAAGCGCAGAGAACGAGTGGACACCACACTTTCCGACGAATTTTTGTTGCCCACAGACCGGGAGATTCCCGGCAGAGGAGCCACA